>CAJQZN010033740.1:0-15966 GCA_907164685.1 Colias eurytheme
TTTAGTTCATACATACAGTATATTTGTGTTACAGGTATTCTGTTCTGAATAAAGGTCACGCTTTATAAAAGCGTGGTCTTAATTGATATGTTACTTTGGTAACGGTGAAAGGTAGCCCAGTTGCGAATATCTACAGGTAAAAAGGTACGGTACGAGGTAAGGTACGGTACAAGGTGAAATGGTACTTATGTTTTGTAAAATGGTACTTATGTTTTGTAAAATGGTACTTTAGTGAATGAAATGGTATCTATCTGGTAAAAGTAGAGTTAAATTTGTTCGATAAGTTGAGCAAATTTTACTCGAGGTAGTGTTCCAAGCACACTAATAACTGAAATGCAAAGGCGTGTACAGCATTTTCATTTTCGTACCTACTACAAATTCCTGTTTTGGTAGGTATGTTACGGCAGTTAGGTGCTGTGCATACTCTTGCCCCTTTTGGACGGTATTTTGAATGTAGTGTTAGTAGGTAAATGTCTAGAACGGACCTAGGTACAAAATTAGTGCATCCTACTATGGTATGTGTAGGTTTGTGCATTTTTGTAGATCCGGTAGGTAAGTGAAAGTATGACTGATCAACTAGCGGGACAAGCTAGACTTCAAAACGAAATAAGTGGTCTATTTGCTACACCATTTAGGCCGCTTGTTGAAGTGAAACTATCGGGGTTGGACAAAAATTTAGTGTAACATTTTTGCGTTACGCCGTACGCGTGACATTTTTTGCGTTACGCCGTACGCGTGACATTTTTACGTTACACCATACTCGTGACATTTTTGAGGTCATAAAGAAGTTTCACTTACGTGTGTACACTAGTACACGCACACT
Organism: Colias eurytheme; assembly: GCA_907164685.1. NCBI lineage: Eukaryota > Metazoa > Arthropoda > Insecta > Lepidoptera > Pieridae > Colias > Colias eurytheme. The sequence goes on from CAJQZN010033740.1 coordinate 824, forward strand.
TTTTTTTTATCTAAACTTTATGGCGATCCTCACTGCCCCGCATCACGCTGCATGTTGCATGTCGAAGCACCTACGCGCGTTCCTGCGGGAGTGCAGATCTGCATCATCGTGCGGGTTTTTTGCGCACTCACGCGCGTAGGTGCATTTATAGATTCACGCACGGCGCGGCGGCTATCATAAATCATTTATTCGCCGTTCTCTGTGGTGTGAGCATCACGATAGTTTTGATAAAAATTGTTAATAGTGTGGAACTCATTCAGGACGCTGCCATTATACTAACTGTTTGGTTTTTGTACGGTCAAATTAAAAGAAATCGTGCCTATAGAAGATACATGGGTACATCCTTATTTACAAACAAGATCTTTAAATGGGTCATTTGTTAATAAATCGATCGATAATTCAAAATCCCATTCAAAATCACGCGCGGCACTGCGGGATTCGGTGTGCCATACCTTGCGTCTCGCCCCGCATCTACGCGCGGGGATGCATGTTTCTCCGCGTGTATGCGCGTGACCCGCATGAACGCGCGTGGTTGCATTTTCAGTGTGTTGGACTGTGCGTGTTTTCTATACAAACGGAGATACTTACAAGTAACGTTAAACACGCAGTCACGCAACATGCAGCATGATGCGGGGCAGTGTGAGGATCGCCTATTTTACGTACTGGTACCTACCTACCTAACTTGTATGAAATTTCATGTCATCTGAATCAATGCGACCGAATAACTTGCTCGTTATGACATTCCAATAAGAGCTATTACGCACTGTCGACCAGTCGCTGGCGACTCAGTCGCCGGCGACTGTGACTAAGAGTTATTACGCACTGTCGACCAGTCGCCGGCGACTCAGTCTCTCGGCGACCAAAACAGAGAAACTAGGGGCAGGAAACCAAGCCGAGCGACAGTATTATAAGTACATTCGTGCAGAATCCGGTCATACAAGAGTCGCTACGACAGTTGCTTGCAGTGCGAACGCTCCCATTTGAAGCCGTGCTTTTATTGGTCGCCGGCGACCGCCAGTCGCCTGTGCGTCGCCACAACGCGGCGAGTCGCCGAGTCGCCTGGACGACTGACGACTAAGTGCGCAAGCCCCTATTTAAACTATAGTAAGTCACAGTCGCTGGCGACTCAGTCGCCAGCGACTGGTCGACAGTGCGTAATAGCTCTATAGTACCTTATACTTTGCGCATTTAAATCCGGTTTCAATACATCAGGATGCGCCTTCGGATTGTACAGCGGGTTCTTATACTCGTTGAGATGACTCGCCATGTAACCCCATAGCGAAAACGTACGCTCGGATAACCTGTTTTAGTAAGATTTTAGAAATTTATAGCATTTATCGAATCAAATAGAGATTTACCAACGTCATAGCATGATTCAGCTATTGGGCGAAAAAGAGACGAAATAGAGCGCTAATAACCTATCTTCACCTCTTACTTGTATGCAGACATCATATCTGTCAAGTCGTGAAAGTATTGCATGATTTCAAAACTCATTTTTTTTTCAATCGGGTAAAATATCATCAACGGAAACATAATATTTGGACAAATATTTTTTTTCCTTATTTACATTTATGTCAAGACCAATTCCATATTTTTATGTTTATCCGCTAATCTATTTTAATGCCTATTCAAACTACAGCGGTATCCGTTACAGCCGTGGATACCGCGGTATCCGCGGTACCGCGATATCGGTATGGATACGCGATTAAATCTGTTACGTAGTATACTATAGACTGTAATCATGTACCGGTCGATATAATGAAATCCACGGCAGTAGCGGATACCGTTCTGGTTTGAAAAAACATTAATTATGCTCACCTTAAATCCCGTCGATCCTTTTCGCAGTTACCGACGAACGTGCCATATTGGCACGCGTGCGCGTGATCGTGGAGCGTCAGCAGAAAACGCTCGTTGAATTGGAATGCCTGTAATAAAACGTGTATAACTATTTATTAACGTAGGATTTCTGGGACATTTATCCTACGTCCTTTTCCAGGTCATAGGTGTCGAATTTTAATCAATCGATTTGGTGGTAAAGGTATAAAAAAACAGGCAGACAGATAAGAGTTACTTTCGCGTGTATGAAATTGGGAAGATACATAAATTCTGCTTACACAATATTCTGCTTATGATGATGAGTATTGAACTGCAACCTTATGGAGCATAATTATCTACCCATTCACCACCTACTATAGAATAACTGGTTATCTACGTCCTCTTCGAATACTTGATTGCCTGGATTCAAAGGCAAGGTGACGCATAGTGATGCGTCGCCACGCTATATGATGGCAATGTACATAGTAGTGCAGTAGTGTTTTCACCAAAAATAGATTATGGTCAAGCGCGTCCCTATTCCCAATTAAAAAAAAATGTCGACGTTTCACATTTGCCAGACGTCCCGTGAGAGCTCACTTTTTTTGACGTGACAACGTCTTATAATTCGATAGAGCCGGCTGCACGCACGAAAAAACATGACTCATGCGGCGTTACCTCGCTCTGAGGCGTTCCATGTAAGGCTTGAAGTGCGAGCGAGAGCGCGGAACGAGCGACAAAGAAGCACAATCGGACATTGTCACGTTCAACTATCGTCAGTAAACCGACTTTACAGACAACCAATTTTGTGTCTCACCTCTGGAACTTGTCTGAGCAGCTGCCAGGTGCAGTCCAACAGCTGTGTGAACACAGGCGACCGTTCCCTCGGGTCGCCGGCAATGTGCCCGCATCGACAGGTAAACTTGTGCCCGAAAGATAACCAGTCCTTTTCAATTAGCGCCTGGAATTTTAGTTGTGCTTTTTATTTGTGTATGTATATGTCTAATTATGTTGGAAATCGTTTGTAGTAACACCACAGAATATATAATAATACTACGTACAGAGGGTTCAATCCCTAACAAAAGTCAACTTTAGGCATAAATAAATGCTAGCTGTATAGCTATAATATATTAGAACGAACACACGTCACGTGACGCCCGGGGTGTCAGTGGCCCTTACACCGGCACTGGGTTGACATTTTACTTATAAAAGTTAATTTTAAATACTGGAAATAGCAAATTTTAGTGAAAGTAACATCGTTTATTTCTCACCTGATATCCGTTGATAGTACGGTAGTGCGGCTCGAGGCACACTGCGGCCAATGAGCACACCTGAAAAAAGGTTTATTCCATTTACAATTTACATTGAGAACATAAAAAATAGGTCAAGTGCGTGTCGGACTAGCGTCACTAAGGTACAAATAATATAAAGAACAACTCAAAATAAAAATCATCTATCTAATATCTGACTCTGCCAACCGTTGATTTACGATTTTTTTCAATAATTTGTAATATATATATACCTATAGGAATATATTATTTCCATCTCAAAAAAAATCATCTATCTATCATTATTCATTAGATAATGATAGTTATAAAGACTATGAGATCGTTTTCTGCGGAATCCTGAAAAATTTAAAAAAATAATAAAAATAAATATTGCAATAAAAATATGTGTCAGTCTGTAAGGTATTTATTCTATGGGCTTGTACAATTTATTGTCTGTCACCTGAATTAAAAGTCCTACTAATCCTACTAATATTATAAATGCGAAAGTTTGTGAGGATGGATGTGTGTTTGTATGTTTGTTACCTTTTCAGGCGAATACTACTGAACCGATTACAATAAAAATTAGCACACATATAGAAGGTAACTTGGATTAACGCATAGGATAGGTTTTATCCCGGAAATCCCACGGTAACACGCACTATGCGGGTTTTTCTTTGAAAACGCGGGCGGAAAGCTAGTAAAAAAAAGACGGGTTGCACTCCGGGAGTGCCGGCAGAAGTGAAAACTTGATTATTAACGTTGAGCATGTTTGATATCCATCCGTCTTACGCTTTTTCGATCAGGTCACGTGTCCTGACGCGAGTTTAAGATTTTATACCCATTACAGAAAAGTGCACAACGCCGCTAAAGAAGTTTTCACTTCAAAAAATAAATATATAACCTGTGCAGTCCGATCCCACCCATCGCTGCAGTGCACGCACACACTCACGCCGCCCTCTATCGCGCACGCTATCCACCACGACGTGTCTAGTATCGACCTGCAAACCATTATTTATAACTAGCTGTTCCCCGCGGTTTCACCTGCATTGCTCCAATCCTGTTGGTCTTAGGGTGATGATATATAGCCTATAGCCTTCCTCGATAAATGAACTTTCTAACACCGAAAGAATTTTTAAATCGGACCAGTAGTTCCCGAGATTAGCGCGTTCAAACAAACAAACAAACAAACTCTTCAGCTTTATCTTAATATATATAAATCTCGTGTCACAATGTTTGTCCTCAATGGACTCCTAAACCACTTAACCGATTATAATAAAATTCGCACACCATGTGCAGTTCGATCCAACTTGAGAGATAGGATGGTTTAAACACGTAGGTACCACGGGCGAAGTCGGGGCGGACCGCTAGTAATATTAGTACAGATTTAAATATACGATACGATTTACTTTTTGTAGCATTCAAATGCAGTAAAATTTAAAAATATTAATTTATAAAGAAAATTTCTCAATAATTATAAAGTGTTTGAATGCTTTAAAACTAAATCCTACTTCCTTTTAATATTATAAATTAGAAAGTTTGTATGTTTGTCTGTTATTCCTTCACTCAAAAACTGCTGCAGTAATTTTCATGAAATTTGACACACACATAGAGGGTAACTTTATTTAACCCATGGGATAGGTTTTATCCCGAAATTTCACGCGGGCAAAGTTGCGGAAGAAAAGCTAGTATTAAATAAAATATTACTAACTTGATGTGTTTCAGCCACCCAGAAGATTCGAGCCCACTCAAGAAAGACGACATAGTAGGCGTCGTCTGTTCGCAAGCTGTAATTCAACATTGTATTACTAACCAAGTAATTTTATTATATGACGAAAAAAATTATTATCAAAATTTTAACTTAGTTGTAAAATTGAACTAGTTAAAATAATAGAAATCCTGAAATGCTTGTAGCATTTATCACTTTTATTACGAGTATTACATTACAATCAAACTAATTTAAGACTTATGGTGAAATAAAAAAAAAAAAAAAATTTGAATTCTCTTTTGAGTGACATTTCAAAGCAATTAAATTTAAATGAAAAAAAACCTTTTAATTTACATAAAAGAAAAATAAATACTGACTTTCAACAAGTTTCTGCAAACTCTTGCGCATCACGTGAATATTGCCAATTCCCATGAAGTGGAACTTTATGTTCTCGTAGAAAGCCTCGTTTTCGTAGCCCTTACCAGCCGCGCGGTTCACCATTGCGTTTATCTGTAATTTTATTAATGACGTCATTCAATATTTGTTACAATAATTTAACACTCGTATTTTTTACTCTCTGATGTGAAACTTCTTTAGACGCGTTGAGAGTAAAACTTCAAGGTCGCGTCATGGCAATACCGTCACGTCTTGGAGTAAGTGCCGTCACGTATTTGAATCTCGCCAAATAAGTTTCCCTTCTGACACGTGTGCTCGGCACACACGCTCTTTTTTGATTTACTTAACGGTAGGTATTTTGGAATATAGGATATTATGACATTTACTTAAATTTAAAGTTTTAATCACTTTTGTATTTTTATCATCAATTATTGTATCGAAACTAAGAGAGATCAAACCTATAAAAAAATTGGTTGTCTGTAAAATCGGTTTACTGACGATAGTTGAACGTGACAACGTCTTAAGGCTGATCGTGCCGTGTGTGTAAATTGTCCTGGAATATTTATTTATTTATATCTAATACTAAGAATAATTTAGTCAATTATGTATAATGAAAAATTTTCTTACCCTTGGCCGTGTGTCCACCACATACATATACCCGCAGTTCGGATTCGCTCGCCGAATCAAGTCTAGCATCTGTTCGTCTTCCATACATCTGAAATTGTATGGCCATGTGTGCTTAATAATAAATATTAAATATTTTACGAATATCATGAATATCAAAGTTGGATTTGATTTTTTTTTTAATTTTTAGTTAGTTCGATTCCCGGTCTTGCCGTCGAAGTAAATTTTGGAAAATCTTTAAATGTAGTTCTATTAATAAATAAGTTATGCAATAGCTTAAAAACAGGAACCTAACCTAACCCACCATACAACTTATCGAAACCAACGATTATGCTATAAAACACTTCAGTTCATCTATTTTATTACTTTAGCCAAAATAGGGTGGACTTTATTCATAAAGAAAAGAGATAAATCATGCTATTTTATTCACATATTTATTATTACGGACCGGCCATTATTAATAGTGGCCGGACTTATCAAATTGCCCCTGAAAATGAGACACTCACCTAGCGGAGAACCCGCTGAGCGGTGCGGCAATGGCGGTTGACTGTAACATATGGCCAACCAATGGACCAACATTGGCCACACTCACCTAGCGGAGAACCCGCTGAGCGGCTGGCTGCACCTAGTGATGGCCGCCTTGTTGTGGTGCAAGTACGCGAGCACGGGCAGCCGGCCGCGCGACCTGAAGCTCGCACTGCCCAGCAGGACGGCGGTAGACGCGCGAGCCGGTACGTAGATAGCTGACGGGTATGTGTCGCAGAGCTGTGGAAAGACAAAAAGTTATCTGGTAACGCCAATATAATTAAAATAGTAAATGTAGAAATTAAATGTTTATTATTTTGTGGTGTGTTCCTTCATCCTTCCCTACATACGAGCACAACCAATCATCGCGTGGTCACTAACCACGTGACACATCCAATAAGACGTGAACGCGACGTTCGTGTCGCTGCAGTCAGTCGAGTTCGCTCCGTTCCTTCGCGAGGTTCGGGACTCAACCACCGCCGGAGAGCTTCCACGAGGCTCTCTAGATCTCAGGCATTGTGCTTTTGTAACACCATCGGGGTATCCCGTGCCCCGGCCCTTGGTCGCGCTCACCGCCGCGTGTGTGTTTGTGTGGAGTGTGGGACTGGACGCCGTTCTTGCCCGCCGCGAGCTGGAGGACCCTGACCGCGTGGCGGCGCGTGTGTTCTGGACGCTACTCCCTCCGACGAGGTATGTGCCGTATGATCCCGTCTATCCCTCTTTGCTAACACCACGTAGATCTAAATACAGTCCACTTTCATATCGAGAATATATTTACGTATATTTTTATATTGGCGCGACCATTGAGTGGTCCTTCGAGCCGGATAATACCTGATGATTCCACCGCCCTTATTAGGATACTCATTGTGTAGGACCTAATAAGCGATTAGTAGTATCTTCAATGCGAAATACTATTTAATATACCGCATATAATAGAACGACAATGCGTCTTCTACTATTCATATAAAATATATTTTAAACCCGCCCTTATTAGGATACTCATTGTAGGCCCTAATAAGCGATTTAATAGTACATTCATTGTGAAATAACTATAATATACCGCATAGATCGACATTGCGTCATCTATTATTTTTTGCTTAAAATATATTTTATTCCGCCCGTAACATTAAGTTACGCGTATATTATTATTAAAATAGTTAATTAAAACTATATTCATATCGTTTATCCGCAGTTATAACGCTAAAATCATTATAAATCGAACATATTTCATCATATTTATTTACCCGCTACCCGCACTCGAAATTTATAACGTTATCTAGGTCATTCCGCGATCCGCTGTTATAATCCGACCATATTGAAAATTCATACTCGGTTCATATTACGCTTGCGTCGCTGACCTACTTTATTTAGTCGTATTACTTGTTATTGTAACTTTTATTGTAACATTCTCTGTTTGAATATATACTTTTGTTATTAAAAATGCCGCCTAAGGGCGCTTGTGCACTACAAGGAAATTTACCGTCCGGCATTCCGATTTTTTACGGTCCGGTGTGGCATGAAAAAACCGATGAAATGCTTGTGCACCTGTCCGCCTTTACTCGGATCAGTGCGGTACAGTTCAAGGAAGTTTGGCGGTGTAATGCTATCATAAATGATTGTTTTTGCATTTTACAAGAAACGATTAAAAATATAGAAGGTGAAATATTATATTACTTCGTTATAATAAAAAGTAAAGTTCCGTAAGAGATTTAAAATGCGTGTTTCACTTATTTATTTTAATCGGTGACGAGGAGCTAAAGCTATTCCCACTTGAACTTTAACTTACCAACACTAATACTTAGATAATAATTATAGGTCAATGCTTGGTCAATGTATATAAAATAACAATACCGACTTCTCAAATCTCATTGCCAACTAAAAGAAAGTAAAACAAGAGCTTGCTTTCAATTGGCATATGCAGTAAAAACAGTAAAATCCAAGCAAGTGGGCATTCGAAAACAATTATACCTACAGCGACTCGTAGACACAAAAAACCATCCGGAATAGAGAAAAGTAAAATGTCGGACAGTAAAATTACGTATAGTGCACAAGCTAGTATATAGATTAATGGCGTGCCATACCGGACCGTAAAAAATCGGAATGCCGGACCGTAAAATTCCTTGTAGTGGACAAACGCCCTAAGAAAATGACTAAGTTACCTGATAGTGACGCTTCGGATGTTAATGATTCGGAAGATATAAATGATTCGCAGTTATCCATGTTATTAGCTAAACGCGAAATTATATTCGAAATGGTGCAAAGAATTTATGATTTGTCTTTGAACGTTCATAACAACGCTGCGCTTATGGAAAGTTTCCTTGACGAGTCCGCGCAGGTAGAATCATTACGCGATGATTATAAACAGTGTTTAGACGAATACAATACTCGCTTATTATTATTAACACCTACCGCGAAACCTGATTATAAAAGCCTCGTTGCATTCGAGTCTTTATATAGCAGGATTAAAAGAATTAAATCGCAATATTCGCAACCAAGTCCGTCACACGGAGATATTAATAATTTGCATAAAAATAGGCCTAAATTACCGCCTATCGAATTAGTACCATTTTCGGGTGATATTCGCTCATTTCCGCTGTTTCTTTCGAATTTTGAATCAGTTGTTCATAACAATCCCGGCCTTACAGATGCCGAGCGTTTATATTATTTACTAGGTAAATTAACGGGGAAGGCCACAACTGTTATAGCTGGTATAACCCCCTCCGCTGAAAATTATAATTTAATATTACAAACTTTAAAAAATAAATATGATGATAAACGTATGTTAGTTTCCGCGTATTTAAATCAAATGTTTGATTTTAAACCTTTGCTTTCTCCGTCCGCAACAAACTTTGATTTATTTACTGATAACTTTATTAGCGCAGTGCGCGCCTTACAGAATATAAAGTTAGATAATATTACAGATTTAATGATTGTTCATATCGCGTTGAAGAAGTTAGACTCAGATACTGTTCGCGCTTTCGAGACTAAGTTTGGTAGTGAAATGCCTACTTTTGATAACTTAGTTCAATTTATTCAAACTCGTGCGAAGGTATTAGAACGCATTCATCCTTCCACAAATTCGGGAATAAATAAACCGCCTCGAAAGTATAATAATTATAACCGCAGTTCAAATAATATCTCGTCTGCTCCGCCTAAGTATCAGTCTTACGTAACAACCGCTGATTCCGCATATAGTTGTCTTTGTACAAATATTACGCATCAAAATTTATATAAATGTTCGAGTTTTCATAAAATGAGTCCGCAGGAACGTTTGAAATACGTAAAGGATAGAAACGCGTGTATAAATTGTCTCAGTATAAAACATCGAGTTTCTAGTTGTTCGTCTAATTTTAATTGCCGCATTTGTAAATTAAAACATCATACGATGTTACATTTGAAACGCGAATCTTCCATTCCCGCGCCTGCGTCTCACCCCCCGCCGCGCAGCACACCGCCGTTGCCTGCGCCGCCGCCGTCCGCGTCGGGCGAGTGCGTCCGCTCCGACATTGCGCTATGTACCGCTAGCTATACAGCTGATACTGATAACGCATTTCAATGCAACGCGCCCGCGAATAAACAATGTACTAATTTATTATCAACCGCTGAAGTCGTAGCTTATAATTGTAAAGGCGAACGGCTTGTTATTCGCGCGCTTTTAGATTCCGCTTCGCAAAGTCACTTCATTACGAATGAATGTTGTGAACGTTTAGGTATTAAACCGCAGAAAATCGAACGTACTATTATTAAGGGGTTCGGTGGTTCAGAAAAAATTATAAATAGTAATTCCGTAAATATAAAATTTTATTCGCGTCTTGACAACAACATATCTTTTAATATTTCACCGCTAGTTGTTGATCATGTTACGGATTTATTACCTACCGCTGTTATAGACACTTCTGTCTTATCGCATATTTCGCATTTACCGCTCGCAGATGAGAGTTTTGGTACGCCAAATAAAATCGATTTATTAATCGGTGCTTCTCTGTTCCCTCATCTGCTTCTCCCCGACGTAGTTCATGCATCTCGTGACTCGTCGGCGCCCGCTGCATTGCGCACGGTGTTAGGCTATGTAATAATGGGTTCAGTACCCACCATACCTAACATACATAAACCGCCCTTGACGTGTTGTCACGTTCAAGAGACCGCCGCTATTGACTCATTAGTCAGGCGTTTCTGGGAGCTCGAGAAGCTTCCTACCGCACCGCCCGTTCAACATCCCGATGATGTTGAATGTGAAGAATATTATAAATTAACTACAACCCGCGACTCCGTGAGTGGCAGATATATCGTTTCGCTTCCATTGAAGGATGATTTCTCCACTTTCGGTGACTCATTTAAATATTGCCCGCAAAAGTTTCATGTGCCTCGAAAGAAAGCTTCAAGCTTCACCTAAATTAAGGTTGGCATATGATGACGTCATAAAAGATTATCTAACTAAAAATTATATTTCACCCGCGCCTCCGTATGATCCGCGTGACCCTACACCTATTTATATTATACCGCATCACGCTGTTCTGCGCGAGGATAAATCGTCGACTAAGCTGCGCATGGTTTTAGATGCTAGCATGCAACTTCTGGAAGCCAGCGTTCATTCAATGACCTTCTGCATGTTGGGCCGAATTTACAAGGCAATTTGTTTACAATAATTTTAGGTTTTCGTCTCCACGCGATTGCCATGACCGCCGATTGCCGCCAACAGTTTCTGCAGATATTCGTGCGTGAGTTTGATCGTCGTTTTTCAATATTTTTTATATCGTTTCAGCCCGCAGGATCCGCTGCTTCTTTATCAATTTAATCGAGTTTGCTTCGGCATCAAGTCTAGTCCTTATCATGCACTGCGCACGGTAAGACAGCTCGTAGAAGATGACGGCGCGAAATATCCGCTCGCGAGTGGCATTGCGTCTTCCTCGTTGTATATGGATGATATCGCCTTCTCTATTCCCACGGAATGTGAAGCAGTTTCCGCGTCGCAGCAGCTCATCGATTTGTTTAAGGGAGCTCAGTGGGATCTAGTTAAATGGAATAGTAATAACAAAAATGTGTTAGATAATCTTCCCGCTTCGCACAAACTTTTACCCTCCGCGGTGGAGTTTGATAAGACCGTGCAACATAAATTACTTGGTCTGCATTGGTCTACTGTTGATAATTGTTTTTATTTTAAAATTACCGCATCCGCCGATGTGATGTGCACTAAGCACTCCATCTTGTCAATTGCCGCCCGCCTGTGGGACATGATGGGCTTCGTTGCTCCCACAGTCGTGTATAACATCCCATCAGATAGTTTCTACCATGTTTCTGGTATTGAAAATCCCGCTGTCATTTTTTCGCGTGGCATTACGCCACAAAATCTCGTACCGCACCCTCTGTGGTTCCACGGACCCCAGTGGGCTCGTTCGGACCCATCTGATTGGCCTCTTAGGAGTCTCGATGGTGAGTCTATTGCAGACATTCCCGAACGAAAATTATTAGCGCACACTGTGTGCCCGCCTATAAAGCATTGCGCTTTATACGATACCGCCCTTCGCGTCTCGGCGCGTCGTGTATTTTATATTTATAGGTTCCTTATATTATTAACCCGCCGCGGTGTTATGATGACCGTAGAGGAACCTAATTTCGCTGAGAATAAAATTATTCCCGCCCTGCAAAATAAATATTTTGCAGAGGAGTATTATAATATACTCTTTTATAAATTTTATTCGCAGGCTCTCAACCGCTTGAGGCCTTTTATTCGCAACAGACTTATCCTCATCGGACGTCTAAGCGATTCCGCCCTGGAATATGCACATAAGCATCCAGTGATATTACCGCGCAATGATCACAAAATTATCATGATCATTGACTATTATCATATTAAATATATGAATACCATAACGCATTTGTTTCGTGTTATTTTAATTACCGCGCTTTTACTAGCATTACCCGCGCCTCGAGTCAAATCTGATCACGTCAGTTTGCTTGATAGGCATTCGCTACTGGACAAGTTAGTTCGGTCGTTTTGGAAACGTTGGAGATTGGAATACTCACACGGTTTGCAGGTTAGGCAGAAATGGAATACGCCTTCCACACCTATTACTCCTGGAACGGTCGTGGTTGTGATAAATTATAATACACCGCCCCTAACCTGGCGTTTAGCCGTCGTAGAGAAAGTACATCCTTCAGAGTACGACGTCGCGCGCGTTTGTACAGTTAGAACCGCTAAGGGAACTTACCTTCGCCCGGTCGTTCGTTTATGTCCGCTTCCAAGACAATAGTTATATCGCATTAGTATATTACCGCAGTTAGTTAAGTTTAATTTTAAGTTTTGCACCGCTTTCGTTTATAATTTCTTAGTTATAATACCGCCGTGACTTTAGGAATTTTTTATACCCCGCTCGCTTTACGCGATCCTAGAGTCATAGAATTTGTTAGTTGTAATACCGCCGTGACTTTAGGAATTTATATACCCCGCTCGCATTACGCGATCCTAGAGTCATAGAATTTGTTAGTTATATTTCCGCCGTGACTTTTAGGATTTTTTATTATCCCGCTCGCATTTTGCGCTCCTAGAGCCATAGAACTTGTTATTTATATTACCGCCGTGGCTCTTAGGACTTTTATCAACCCGCGCGCATTATGCGATCCTAGAGTCATAGTTTTTCGCTGTATCTTATGATTGGTTTTAAATGGTGACCCATTTAGGGCGGGTGGATATGGTAACGCCAATATAATTAAAATAGTAAATGTAGAAATTAAATGTTTATTATTTTGTGGTGTGTTCCTTCATCCTTCCCTACATACGAGCACAACCAATCATCGCGTGGTCACTAACCACGTGACACATCCAATAAGACGTGAACGCGACGTTCGTGTCGCTGCAGTCAGTCGAGTTCGCTCCGTTCCTTCGCGAGGTTCGGGACTCAACCACCGCCGGAGAGCTTCCACGAGGCTCTCTAGATCTCAGGCATTGTGCTTTTGTAACACCATCGGGGTATCCCGTGCCCCGGCCCTTGGTCGCGCTCACCGCCGCGTGTGTGTTTGTGTGGAGTGTGGGACTGGACGCCGTTCTTGCCCGCCGCGAGCTGGAGGACCCTGACCGCGTGGCGGCGCGTGTGTTCTGGACGCTACTCCCTCCGACGAGGTATGTGCCGTATGATCCCGTCTATCCCTCTTTGCTAACACCACGTAGATCTAAATACAGTCCACTTTCATATCGAGAATATATTTACGTATATTTTTATATTGGCGCGACCATTATCGCTTTCTTCGAAATAGTCAATTTTCTTCAAAAATGGTGGGTCCGAGAAAAAAAATCGTACAAATTTGCACAATTTTAGTCAAAAGAGTTTTTTCGCAAAAAATCGTGAAAAACCTATTCAAATTACCAATTTCAGAGGGATGCAATTATTTTAAGTAACTAAACTCTTTATTTTCTAATTTAATCGAACTATTAACTAATAATTAATCGTTATAAACTAACCTCATACTCCCTATTGGCGTTACACAGCACCCAGTGTTCGTTTGGCACGTTCATCCTCTGGAACTCGGTTTGTATGTCGAAGAAGTTCCAGCCGGCCGACTTGGGCAGGTCATCGGGTGTTGATTTGTAGTTGAAGCAGTATAGCTCTTCTATGTTCACTGGAAATGTTTATGTAATCTTTGATAGGAATTGTATTAGTTAATAATACAATTACTTAATACCGTGGATCCTTACAAGATACTCTTTCAGACTTATTTGTAAGCAAATTCAACCTAATATCTGGTATATTCATAAAAATTAATAATGTACATAAGAATTATAGAAGTATTGTCTATACTAATATTATAAAGAGGAAAGGTTTGTATGTATGTATGTAGGTTTTCACGCATAAACTACTGGACCGATTTCGATGAAATTTGGCACAGATAATCTTTAGACTCTGAGAAAGAACATAGGCTACCTTTTATTGCAAAATATGTACCACGGGCGAAGCCGGGGCGGACCGCTAGTATGTGATAGTTAATCCGTAAACCAAACTACTAACCAAATTAACAAATCTAACTAGTAAGAACACACATTAAATTAAAAGTTTTTCTAAAAACCAATATAAAAGATGAGTAGCAATTTCATAAATCAACATTAAAAACTGAAAGTCAGTTTTTAAACTTGCAATCTGAGTTTGAATCTAAATAAGCATTTCGTTAGAGTTTAAAAAATCGTCACTAGGATAGAACCAGAATATACCCACATATAGCTTACAAGTTACAACCAACAGGCTTAATGAAAACGAATGAAAAGCGCGTAATTGGACGTTTTCAATGGAAGTAGTACAGATGTATTTACTATTTATAGCTGTTGAAGCGAGGACGATCAATATCAATTAGTAGTTCATATCTGTAGCTGCTTCCGGCAACTGTTTGCGCTTGAATGTAGAGTAAGTTTTATATTCACCAACTGGTTATTCTATACTTAATGAGATTAAGTTGAAGAGTTTGTTTATGTCAACGCGCTAACCTCAGAAACTACTGGTTCGAATCGAAAATTCATTATTGTATTTAAAAGTCCATTTACTGTTGTGATTGTGCTAGGTACAGCTCGTTTATACGATAAAACATTTATCTTCCCGAATTTATAGAACACCAATAAATAGGTAAAAATATGTTATCAACGTCCACCAAACCATTTCCAAAATTTTCCACGGTATTACTACATTACCTTTAAGCCAATATAAGCATTAAGCTATATGATATAAAGGCCAATATTACCTGGCTGACTGAGCCGCAGCAGGGTCTGATGCATCTCGTGGCAGTCCCTCTCGCGCGGTATCACGAAGAATACCGATTGGAAGGTCTTCGTG
>CAJQZN010033740.1:29420-39946 GCA_907164685.1 Colias eurytheme
ATGCGGGATTTTTTTTTGAAAACGCGGGCGAAGCCGCGGGCGGAAAGTTAGTGTTAAATATTACAACGTCTAAAATTGAAAACTTTTCGTATTTAGATGAAGCTGTTTGTGTGAAGTTTGGTATGAATGTTTAATTTCAATATACATGCTAAGTATCTACGATATGCTGTGACGATATATAACACATGTTTATTCATAGCGAATTACTAAATAATTTGTAGTTTGATATAAATTACAAATTATTTAGTAATTCGTATTTTACATAGTAGGTATGTTTAATTTAATCCCTAACATCAAAAAAGGTCAAAAAATATAGGTAAACAAAACTGAAGAAAAGGTTTACTCACGTATTATTAACTCTGACTTGCAAATAAGAAAGGTACATCAAACTGTCGAGAGGTCGAATTCAGCTCATTACTTATTTCTTCAAGTCATAAAACCTGAGATTCTGCCAAGTTATAAAACGCAAAAATCCATACATCTGTTATGTAATTGGTCCCAACGGATATGAAGCGGAATCCTACAAACTTGTTATATTATTGCTGTGACCTATTTCAGTTCAGATTTGACTAAGTGCCCGAGTGTACGCTGTTATGTATTAGATACTAGCTTTCCACCCGTGGCTTCGCCCGCGTTTTCAAAGAAAAACCCGCATAGTTCCCATTTCCGTGGGATTTCCGGGATAAAACCTATCCTATGTGTTAATCCAAGTTACCCTCTATTTGTGTGCTTAATTTTATTGTAATCGGTTCAGTAGTATTTGCGTGAAAGAGTAACAAACACACACATACATATCCTCACAAACTTTCGCATTTATAATATTAGTAGGAAGTAGGATTAAACTTAACCAAATACGACGCTCATATTGTCGTCTAGTTTAGTTAATCCTACAAAGCATTTTCATTATTGTATCGAGCAGATTTCCAGGTAAAATTCTTTATACATATCACACACTGTTTTATTAGTTGTAGGCATTGGTAGTAGATTACGTTTATCAAATACTTTTTCATTTTTATTTGGCTTACCAATTACCATATAATTGAAAATCAGAAAGACTCATAAAACAATCATTAACTCCTGTTAGCCGTAAAATCTTAACTGGCACAAAGAATAAAATTATAATTCCTACTACGGTGCCAACAATAAAGGTTACAGAAATGGGCAGATAACATATTAGAATAAATGAATGAATATGCTAACAAAGTGGAAAATCCTTCAAGCCACAAGGTTGTGCATTGCATCAATAATTCGCACATACTGGTTATAATCGATATCATACTCATACAATATATGTACATACAGTAGTGCTCAAGAGACGAACCACAAATACGGATTAGGCTTAGATTAATCAAAAGCTCGTAAGTAATACAGATCTGCGGTTACTGAAGACATTATAACAATGAGGTACTCAAATACTAAAGCCAATGATCTATAAACAATGCTAGTTATTTAATTAAAACGTGTAAAGGCGTTGTACGGGGTAAATTGTGAATTCATGAAGCTTTCCGTGTTCAAAAAACTTTAGCGGATGTCGTGGATAGGGGAGATGGATCGTTTCCTCTTTGTAGTCTTCATTCTAATCTACTGGAAATAGCCTGACCAGTCGTATCAAGACGATAACAGTATTGGAATAAATCTAAAATATTATACTGTATTCAAATATGCAATATTCAATACAACAAAGAAACCCACTAGCTTTAATATAACGAGTATATCATGTTTTATCCCAAATACGATGCGAGCAAATACACGACCTTTAGATGAAATTACAGTAGCAGAAATAAAATTAAATCCGAATGCACTTCGTAAATTGAAAATGTTGTGAAGACCGTCCTAAAGAAAATAATCTAGGATCAAGGCTGTAGCTTGAAAGATACAAATAGGTTTTGTTTGTTCGTTTTACCGTAATTTTGTGAAGTTATAACATTTAAGCAATGTTATTATATTCCACCTAGACTTTCGTAACTAAATATTTACCCAGGACAAATTATTGTGATGTTAGTGTTACAAATTACCTATATTTTCTATAAACAGTACTTAGTGCATAAAAACTTAAGTTTATAAAATTCAAAACTGTTTCAGAAACTTTTACAAGTGCTTATAAAAACGTACCCAACTTCTAACTAGCTTCTACATTTTCTACTTAACGGAATATTGCTTCTCCCGAGACAAATCGACAGGAAACTCGACAGTTGGTAACCCTGTATTATGTAGAATGTGGAACCCCTTAATGCAAGTGTAGAAAATCTCTCATTGGATGAATTTTCCTTTAAACCCGAGAATGCGTAGGCTTGCTGTTCCTTGAAACGACATTGGATTATGTACCGCATTGATAGGTAAGCCGTTCAAAGTAAACGTTACTAAGAACTGATACGGGATTAATATTTTTGAATCGAATTTGTATAGAGAATAGCTTGTTATAAATTGGACGCAATTTTGATTGTTTTTACGCAAGATGAAAGCATTTGTCAATTGACGAAGCGTTCGCATAACGTGGACAATTTATAGGCCTAACACTATTAATTTAAGTTTAAAAGCAATTAAAGTACATAAACAATGTGACGAGCAACTAGAAGCACTTCTCCATTAGTTAGCTATAGTCATATAAAATTACGACCGTTTAAAAGCATCAGTCGAGGCACAACTACCCTCCGTCTCGGTCTCTAGCAATTTTTAATGAACGCTTTCTCGTAAAAGCACACTGCATTAAGTGCCAAGTACAATTTTAAAGTGCGAACGTTTTATTACTCTCGAACAAGTGAGAATAAAAAAACGTTATATCCGAATGCTTGCTACGTTCTGATATTAAAAATATTAAAATTTATTACGGCCGACGAATAGTTTCTCACTCTTTATTTATCAAATTACCAAATACTAAAGTTACTTGATAAAACAACACGTCTCAAGAAGAAACAGTCCAACAGCCCAAACATATTCCACGTTATTTCATTAAATGAAGGTAACATTTTATCCTATCTTGCCCAAGCCAAGAAAATTACGTCATGCTAATGTGGGTACTTTTTCAGCCAGAAAACAATGAGGGTAGATTTATCAGTGCTATCGTGATCGACCGCAAGGATCCATTCATGGATTAGACTTGAGTAAAATAAATTGAATTCTGGCGAGTGAAGTAATTTCAGTGAATATAGTATGCTGTATGCTTCGTAGTTCGTATATATTGCCTTTTATTCAGTTCTAGTACACAATGACGTAGATCATTGTTAATTTTATGTTTTGTGACTACATTTGAGTAAGGTTAATTTAGTTGTTGCTTTATTCTATATACAATTTTTAGGAAATTGAAAAAGCTTTAATTAGGAACGAAGCTAGAAAGTTAATGAAATCTTCTACATCCAAATTTGTACGTTAATCAAATTAAATTATCGACCTATTAACAAATTCCACCTCTGATCATTAAATATTTGATCAATTTGCTTCACAGCTGTCCTATCTTTACCGTGATGAGAACTAATCGATAACTAATTAATTTTCAATAGCTCCACGATTACCTCGACAGAGCTGCGAGCTAAAATTACACTTAATTGAAAATACCTAGGTGCGGTGATGTAGCTTTGAATAGCAAGTAATTGATATACCTGTTTACACAGTTAAACATCAGTAAATATAACATGAGCTATTTCAATTGATCCAAAAACGAAGGTTTTCAATTCGGCTTAAATTCATTTTTTTTTGTTACTCGATAACTCTGCGGGTTTTCATCAAATTGACGTGATTATTTTTGTGTTTGATAGGATATTGTTGCAATTTGCTTTGCTTGCTAAATTTGGAACCGGGGAGGATCCAGGAATATCGGTGCCCTACTTTATAAAATAGATTTTTTGTTCGATTTTCAACAAATAGCAAAACGGATAAGTTAAAATTAATGTTTAGGAATGATGACGATACAAGATTGCTTCTTTCATTGATTCCAAATGGCAAAAAAAGCATTACGTTCAGAAATTTCCAAATGAATAATAATTAATCTCAGATAATTAAATAAGGCAGTAATTAAATAAAAAGCTCTAATAATCTTGAAGTTCAAAGTTAACTCCCTCGGCACACTTGAACATTGATAAGATTATTGCGTCTTCTTTTTAAGATAAGGTAAAAGAAGAAGTAAAAGATAGAAGTGATTTAAAACCTCTATATAAATACTTTTAAAACAAGTCTATAATTCAATTTTGACTGCAGTGATTTTAATAATCTGTCGTATTTTAACACATTATAAACCGTTTTGAGCAACTATGGAGTTTCTTGCCGGTTCTTCTCCATGGATACTGCTTTCCGAATCGGTGGTAAATGTTAAAACAGTTACGACGATTCAAACATGCTTCTAGAAGAAGTCTAATTGAATAAATAAGTGTTCGAGTTTGAGTTTCAGCCCAATTCTTTATAAACTACTCGATCTTTTTACGTCAAAAAATCTTTATACTAGAACCAGGCCAAATTAATGGCTTGATCGAACTTCTAACCTACGATAAACATTAAAAATAACAGCAGAGTATCAAAACAATTCTGATATAATAATATTTTCATGGCACTGTAAATATTTTTCGTGTAAACACAATAACGTCCATTTAGCGAAGACAACACGGCTTGGATGAAACAAACAATGGAGCCTTCAAAATTCGCCGGCACTCGTGTGTCACATTATGATTTATGAATATGATATTTAATATCTTTTTAATATTTAGGAGACGCTTTTTAGACCGGGAGATACTGACACAAAATTTCGAGTCATTTGTAACAGGATGGCTACAGGGTTCTTAGTACGCAATGACAAAAAGAAAAATGATGGTGTGAACGCTGGTACCGGCGGCTTAGTCGCGTGGGCGTTAGTCGAACTCGTCGGAAAATAGCGAAAGTCAAACGATTTGTAACAGTATGGCACTTATTTTTCCTGGAAGTTTTAGGATCAAAGAATATACATAAATACAAAATTTCAAAGATCTAGGTGTTGGAAATCTTCACTTATATAAATTAATACTAAATTAATTTTTCAAGTATGACAGCACTTTTTCCCCCTACTAGAAGTATGGCAAATATAATAATGGTCACATTTTATCAAATACTCTCCAAAAATCCAAATGCAATACTGGTACAAAAAGTTTGGCGAAATAAATTTTTTTTGCAGATTTTCGGCGGTATGGCGACCATTTGGAATCGTCCGAAAAGTATGGCATGGCGATTTTCGTAAATGGCTGCACGACGATGGTTACCTGTGCAAAAGTTAGCCTGGTACAAATGGTTGAATAATTGTTTTATTTAAATCAACATATTCGCGTCGGTATGGCGGGCTGTAAGTCACACCGGAAAAGTATGGCATGACACTACCGCCTACTTCTTTTTATGGGCTATCGGTAAATACTAAAATTTTTGTGTTACAAATAGTTTGACTTTCGCTATTTTTCCGACGAGTTCGGCTAACGCCCACGCGACTAAACCACCGATACCAGCGATCACACCATCATTTTTATTTTTATCATTGCGTACTAAGACCCCTGTAGAACCGCCATCCTGTTACAAATGACTCGAAATTTTGTGTCAGTATCTCCCGGTCTATTTGTTTCTATTTTGATCGACATTCAATGGTTTATAGGAGTCTTCAGTTCTTTTGCGCCATATTTTCAAGCATTATCTCAATAATAATCAAAACAGTTAAAAAAACACGCCTAACCTCGTGAAATTATTGTATTGTCACCGAACTTTGATATGAGTTCAAAGTTTGAATTATATCTGTCCGTTTAAAGTGGGTCAAAATCTAGTCAGAGCGTGTTAATCACTACAATCGAGTAATCAATAGAAAATTAAATATGCATTGCAACATTTGCAACAATGCATATAGAAACATGTTCCTCTTTAACCTTTTCCTTGCTTAAATCTTAATAGCTTCTTTTATCGACAACTTAATAAACCTTTAATATTAACGTCTTTTGAAGCTTTCCGTTCAGATTTAACAATGATTAATGTAGTCCCATTATTTATTTACCCGGTGATGCAGTGAAGCGGGTCAAATGTACATAGGAGAAAAGAAGCCTATCTCTCCGAGGATGATATACGCGATTTATATTAATAAAAATATCTTGAAGTCGAACATTGCACGTGACTCTCAGCAATCGAAAACCAAGGGCTTCTGTGCAATATCCAATAAATTTTCATGTCACTTCTACGAAGGAGGAATACGAATTCACAGGCTCAATATTTTGTAAGATATCAGAAATAAGTATTGTACTGAATACATAATAGAAAATCTATGTATAAGTATTGTTGAACTCTTCTCATTAAGACTTATTTCGATATTACTCCAAGTGAAAAAAAAAATTATTTCATTTAAAAACCCTTGAAATGGAAGGCACAAAGGTATTTAAATCAGCAATGATTAAAAATACAATTCAAGGTACTCAAGATAAACAAGGGATCGTTTCGTAATTTCCACTCAAGCGAAAATACAGTAAAAGGTGCCTTTTGAAATGTAAAAAGAACGTTTCATAAACATAAAAATTGTATCAAGACATTAACGAGATTACAGGGGGCATATTATCCAATTACCTATATCGTCTATAATCCACTCAATTTGGCACCCTGGCCCTGAATTTGGGGTTAGATATATAATTTGTTCCCCACGATTTCATTCTTATAACCTATAACATAATCAGTGAGAAATACGGGTAAATGAATTTATTAACGTCCAAGTCAGGTTGAGAATGCGTGGCTGAGCACTCAGTGGGCCGGATAAAGCGATTAAATCGAATAACTATCGAATTGATCAGCGAGCTGCCTGGTTGATTAAAAATCGTTCACATATTTACAATACGTATATTATACGTAGGATGCTTCTGGAAATTTCTGGAAGTTTTGCTTGTGCAGAACTCAATAATGCAATTACATTGATATTCCGACAGATTCCCGCGGTATCCCCACAAACGTTTTGCAGGGCAGTGTAAGACAGATTATAACTGACTAATAAGTATGAGTCATGGATTATCTAAATTTCATTCGGGTAGGCCCAGTAGGTAGTTTTTATTTTATGAGCATTTTTGTCTGATCTCGATGACTTAAAAGATGGGGCAGATGAGCCTGAGCCTCCGCCGAGCATTAAAGAAGCTCTGAAAGCAGCTAAATTATTGGAAAATTATTTTCTTTATCACCAAGATGTTACAATATCGCAAGATATAAATAAAATAAGTAAAAAAATACAACAAAATTACTGGTGCAGCAAAAGACGTCAAACAAAAATAACAGACTATACACAATAGCGTTCAAGTAACATTCTTTTTTATGTACATAACTACTAACACTAGTCTGAAATAAATTTTATCTTTTTCTAATTCTGATTTTTCTTCTCTCCATTTAACGACAACTCTTTATAACGCCATAAAATGCACAGTTCCTTCGGTGTCGTTATATAGAGTTTACACTGTATTATAATTTGTCGGATTATAGAGTACTGCGTAGTATTTAGTGATCTGTGGTGCTGCTGAAACGATCTGCCATTATTAATTTATTAAATTGACGAAAATTGTTTAAAAAGATGTTACGTATTATTTACATTGTTACTAACTTGATATTGATTTCCCCGATCAAATTAGAGTATATATTTTAGCCTAAGTATCGTTCTCTAGAACATAAATCCATCCTAAATAAACCTTCCCCTGGCATTGTTTATATTGCAAAATTCTGCTAATAAAAAGGCTTGCTAATAATAACAATAGGAAAATATTGGTCAACTTTATGTACCCATATCGATTTTATTTGTATCCACGAGCAAAACAGACACGTGGACACTTTTCAAGAAGGTTAGTCTATATTAAAACCTTTTTATCTCAATGTATCGACTATGAATACGGAATTTACATCAAAGGAGAAATTATGATGCCCTTCAGCTGCTCATTCAAAGGGAAGAAAAACGAATCGCAAATGTGACGTAAATCGGCAATAATGTCGATCTTTCATTTTATTAACGTTTCATAAGATAAAAAGATTGGGATTTCTTGCAAACATAAAAAGAAATGAATCGTTTTTGTTACGCTTTTGTTTTCTTTTTTGCATTTGTTTTTGTTGACGCGACATTGGTAATTTGGTGGATTTCTATTAAATTGTTCTTAAAATTTGTTTTTAAGATAATAATATGTTCACTTTGTACCTACATAATATAGATTATTAATAAAGTTGAATGTACCCGTGCGATTTACGTACATACTTTATTACATTTCGCATCTGTCGTACCTAGGTATTCGTAATTACGCAGTCATAAAGGAAGTGAAGTTTATTCTACACCGGTAAAGGAAATGAAGCCATCAGACCCACATCACTCAATCAAGAACTTTTTAAGCATTTCTATGTCGCATAATGTATTTCTTCGTAATATCGTTAAGGATGCTTTTCCACCAGTGAGCGCTTCATTTAGCCTTTGAAGCGATGCGATATTGGTTCTTTACAAACACGTCTCTGGTGGAAACTCACCCTTATGGTGAGACAGACGCGTCATTCCAAGAAAATCGATAAAATCTATATCGGAATCAGTTGTTGATATCACGTCAAAATTAGATACAATAGAGTTGTAGAAAACCAAGATTTCATTTTACATCAGAAATTTCCATTCTATTCTACATTGAAGACTCCGTCCGCGAGCCATAACATAATATATTACAATTTTCGTGACAATTTATATTGGATTTCATTTCCTATTCTCTTTTATTGTAAGCTTTAAAATAAAACTACAATGAAATGCTCATTCATGTTGAATAGCCCACATTTATCGCGATTACTTGTATTTGTTCTACGCCGCGTTATACGCCGCATTATTACTGAGCTATCAAATCGCATCAATTATCTATATTATGTGAACAATAAAAAGCGTTGAATGCACAAATCGTAATACTTTTTTTTATATCGGAATAAATTTTAGTACCATATTTTTGTTTATTACATGCTTTCGCCTTA
Source organism: Colias eurytheme (assembly GCA_907164685.1). Classification (NCBI taxonomy): domain Eukaryota; kingdom Metazoa; phylum Arthropoda; class Insecta; order Lepidoptera; family Pieridae; genus Colias; species Colias eurytheme. Next base: position 38,364 of record CAJQZN010033740.1, read on the forward strand.
GCTTTCGTTTTATGGTTGAACATTTTATTTTGAAATCAAAAAGCAAGACAACAATAGCTAACTGTTATTCATTTTTTTAATACAATTTCAAGTTATCATCGATTTTTACCTAACACGATACCTACATGTATATACATATATATATTTTTATATGTATTATCCAAAAAACGAATTCTAAATAAACTGCAATCAAAACAACAACAACAAATAATTAACCTCATTAATTATAGGCAAGCTAGACCATATTATATAATCATGGTGACCGCAAGCGCAATGCGGGATTCCATCGGAATACAACCGCTGACTACCAACAAGCTGCGCATCGCAGTTTCACCTGCGTGGCTCCGCTCCTGTTGATCTTAGCGAAATGATATATATAGCATATAGCCTTCCTCGATACATTTATCGAGGAAGGCCATGCTATAAAGCCTTCCTCGATCCTTCCTTTTTATGGTGTTAGATAGCCCATTGGCTATCTAACACCGAAATAATTTTACAAATCGGGCCAGTAGTTCCTGAGATAAGCGCGTTCAAACAAACAAACAGACAAACTGTTCAGCTTTATAATATTAAAAAATAATAATATTTTTTTTTAGTTTTAGATTTATTATTTTAGGTATAATTTAGTAATTTTCTTAATCCATCTCTCTCTATCGCATCAAAAATCATATTTGTATAAATGAAACCTACTTTGGATCGAATGTTTGATTTCCATCGTATCATAAGTAATACAGATTTATATCAGCTCTAGGGACATAACAATATTGACATAGCTCTAATTGTTTTGTCAATTATAAGCTTTTATTGTGAAATAGCTCTTCAGTTAAAAGTCCGAAATCTATCCCCGGAGACCATAGCTAGAGAATAGTCAATAGTCATGCCAAAAATAAAAAATGTCCCATGCCTAAGTTCTTCAATTAAGTATTATTTTCATACGGTTCTCATTTTCCTACAATTCTTCTTCAATTTTTAACGAGAATTCATCCCAGGGTGTTTACCATGATGCCTTAAAGTAGTATTATATCCATTGTGGGGAACAAGATGGCGATATACGACTTATATAACTGTCATTTTTCCCAACTGGATTTAATACTGCTTTTAGTCATCATGGTAACCTTCTAGGATCGTATATAACGCTCCAAATACAAGATTAATGGGGTAATGAAACCGAAAACTTCCTAAGCTTAAGCAACATAATATTCCAACTTTTCCCGTCGCGAAATTTCTACCTTAAGGTGCCAGATAATTTACCGAGTTTCTGTTTTCTTTGCAAACTTTTACACTCTCTACTTTATCAAGTTCTGATACATCAATTTCTGTGAAAGATGGATTTCAAGGTGAGAAACATTTTAGTATATTATCTATAATATCATTCGAGTTTATTTTTACTCTGTATATACCGAAGTTCCATACAAATACATATTATAGAATGGTAAATTTTGTGAATTTGTCACGTTACGTCGTAATGGTAATCTCTGGATCTACTGAACCGATTTTTTAAATTATTTTACCGACAAATAGCCACGTTATCGGTAAATAGACTAGAGTAGATAATTTTTGAAACAAAAAAAAATCGCAGTCGG
>CAJQZN010033741.1:0-12649 GCA_907164685.1 Colias eurytheme
TTATTTATTTACAACATGCGCCAAACCATACATACATAAAACTTATTCCTAAACTTATCACAATAATATACACTTTCGTTGAAAATATAAATCTTCTAAGCCTGGAGTTGTATGTTTTGAGTACCAGTTATTTGGCAACTCTCTATCTCAAGGTTATTATCTTCTGTTCTCCAGATATTGGATAGCGTTCTCTTTCATTTGCTTGCATATTTAATGATATATTTAAATTATTTCCAATAAATATTTAAAAAATAAATAAACAGAACATCGTATGATGAAACTTCACAACAAATTCGACGAAGTCAAACGAGCGTCAGCAAAATGACAGCAAGACAATTTCAATGTTTTTCATAATTTTGTGAATGAATTGCGACGTTGCCGCTTCGCGCCTATTGCATAGCGTGAGCATAGATACATCGACGTTATTCCAAATTTATTTGTAAGAAATTATGACATCCTTATTCTTTATTTATTCTTATCATATCTATGCATTGCATAAGGTTTGAATAAGCAAGTTTTTATTTGTACGGCTGTATCTGTTTTTCAATCACCGATTGAGTCTAATCTAACTTGTTATTTATCTTGACTGGAATGTCACCAGATAAAATAATTAATATTTACTACCTAGGTACATTGAAAATACATTATAATATTTAAATTTACATTCACTTGATATTTAATATATTTTATTTTATAAGCTACTTCTCTCTGTGCATTATATTTTATGCTAGAAATAAGATATGTATTTCATATATTTTCTGAGTTTGTACATCTTTTCTCGACGAATGCAATATCATTTTCTAAGTATATTTTATTATTTAAAACGAACAGTATAAAATGTATAGTATAAAACGTGTGTATTTTTTCAACATGAAAAGATGTTAATTAAATATAAAACATTAAACATCAGATGACATACAGTTTTTCATTAATAGTAGGTATATTTTGTATGGATGTAAATTTAATATTTAGTTTTATAGAATTCTAATTCTAATCGTTTATATAAACGAAAACTTGAAAAAATATTTTCAAATAATGTACATTTTAAATAATTTATTACAATTCCCGTAAAATCTCTAAACACAGTTTTTCTTGTTACAGGTGATCAAGACAAAATGTCGTATCGGGCGTTGTAATGGAAACGGATTGTGACTTCAGTTTAGTGTAAGAGTGATTAGTGAACATGGGCACGCTGGGCTTCCTACTCATATTGAGCGGCTGTTTGCTGGTCGGATGGATTGATGGTGAGCTTCTTTGTAGTTTTCTTGGAAAACCGCTTTGAGTATTATGTGGTATTATACAATTCTCTATAGTAGACTAGCTTTCCGCCCGCGGCTTTGCCCGCTTTGTCTAAAACATAATAAATTATATACTAAAACCTTCCTCTTGAATCACTGTATCTATTAAAAAAACCACATCCAAATCCGATGCGTAGTTTTAAAGATTTAAGCATACATAGGGACATAGGGACAGAGAAAGCGACTTTGTTTTATACTATGTAGTGATACGCTTTCAAAGGTTAGAGATAATTAATTACTAACACGTATAAAACGCGTATATAAAGGTTTTACAACGAGTTTATTTTCATTTGTAGGTATACTTCATTTGTTTCGAACGTGGGTAATAAAAATAACGTTGACAAATATGTAATGAGGAAGCGATGTTTTTGCAAAACGGCTAAATATCATACGTACGTAATACGTAAATATTAGAAAAGACATCAAAAAAATGTGAAGCAAATTATACATAAGCTTAAATTTTATATGGGTGCAGTAACATTACGTGCATTGATGCATTTGAAGAATCAGTGCTGAGATATTCGTAATATATGGAGCATATTATTATTCATCGATGTATATTATCGGAACATTATTTTCTTGGAATAAGCAGTACTCAACATGATAATAATGTTTTCTTAGCTCCTTATAAATAATTGGAATAATATAGGTATTCATATAGATACTTTGAAAAATAATATCGTAGAGTTGTGTACTTATTTTGAGACTTTTTTAGATAATAAATTTCTTTTAAAATATATAAACAGGTTTTGCGAAATTTTATGCGACACTTTTGTAAATTTAGAAGACACTGCATGATTTTTCGATTACACAAATACTAATCATTAATCAGATAAGTTCGGAGAGACTGCGTTTGTAATAATATATTAATTATTGATGAACATAAAAACATGTAAGTATTGCATGTTAATATATACTTGTATATTATTGGAAAACGAAGAACGCAGAGCATGTACCTACCATTAATACACCTATACCTAAATATCAAGTTATTTCATATAATAAGATCAAGCACGTCTTGAGACACAAAATTTTGGATTTTTCCTAATTACTGTTCTTATTTAGGAGTTGGGGAAAAGCAATATTACAACCTCGTTACAGATAATAAATTATTTTCCTCAATAAAGTAGGCGTTTTGAGATAAATTGCTTTTTATTTAATTGTTTCACTCAGCCGCTGCCATAGAATATACATTTCGGTAAAGATTAATTTTTTTATTAAACATATAACGTACATTTGGTTTTTATTAAATCATTCAACGGATGGCTTTATGATATTGCGTAGATATTTATTTTTCTGTTTTGTTATAATGTTATAAATAGGTGTGTTTATGATAAAATAAATAACTAATATCAATCAATACAAAACTATGCATGCATTTTTTTTGAAAATTGTTATTTATATCTCTACATTAAAACTTTTTAACGTTAAGGTAAACGTGTTTATCACAGAATTATTTCGCTTATATACATATGGTAAACTAGCGGTCCGACGGCTTCGCCCGCGTTTTCAAAGAAAAACCCGTTCCCGTAGGATTTCCGGGATAAAACCTATCCTATGTCCTTTCTCGGGTATCAAAATATCTCTATACCAAATTTCATGCAAATTGGTTCAGTAGTTAAGGCGTGATTGAGTAACAGACAGACAGACAGAGTTACTTTCGCATTTATAATATTAAGTATAGATTTCATTATTGTCATTAATCTGTATTATAATAAAACGGTATCTAGATATCTCGAGAACAGCTGAACCGATTTCGTTAATTTTTTTTTTCTTTGAAGTACGAGAATGCTTCATATGGAGAGAAAACGTAAACATGTACCACGGGTGAAGCCGGGGCGGACTGAAAGATTTTAATAAACCTTTTAAAGACACACCACGAACACACATTTCCACATTTGCACATGTTTTCACAAACTTCTCGCTCGTGTGCTTTGATACTTAAATAACTGCCACAATGTTATATAATAGTTTAAGCCCTACGGCTTTGACTTGTCTTAACGACTACCTTAATGAGCGGGATGACCTTTTTGCCCTTCGAAGCGCGGAGGTGCTCACGGTAACCGTAAATAGTTAATCATTTGACGAAAATATTGACTTATAGGTTTGCTTTAAAAAAGTAGTTTTTATTATTTTATATTGTGATTTTTGTAGAGTTCGACGTTATTTAAAGTATCTGTATAGACATTATTTAGGAAACTTTTGATCGTGGCAAATCTTGTTTTTTTTTATTGCAGGCGCGATTTTTATAAGCACTTATCGGAGGTAATTCTATTTGTAATCTTATTATTATAGATGCACTTTATTCAGTGATAAAAATATACTATTTGCAGTTGCAGAAATCAGCTTTCACCTTTATTCAATAGTCTTTTAAATAATTATTAGACTATTAAAAAAGTAACCCAAATTTTCATATATTTTCCCTTACAACGGTAAAAATGTTAGCAAGAATATTGTTATTTTCCCAAATTTATTCGTCTCTTATCACGATGGATTTACCATAGTAATCCCACTTGATAGAAATATCGGTTCGATACAAATATAAAAATGCGTACCGAAGGAAAGCTTATTTACCTTGCCCTAAGCGTAGGTACTTATAGATGGTATAAAAACATAGATTTACATATAATATCTTTTCGTGCTTACATAATATTTTATGGGGTCGTATTTATAGGATTTGCTATATATTGCTAGCAAACTTTACAAAAATACCTTCTTAATCGCCATAATATCAAAGACTACGGAAAATCTTCCTTCAACAATGGACCAAATACATTTGCTTTAATTGGCATTATTTGGCACAAACTAGGGATGTAACGATACATGATTTTGCCGATACGATACCGATACCGATATTTGTAATAAAATATCGGCGATACCGATACCGATACCGATATCGATGGCTTGGTAGAAAAATAAATAGTGAATTATGCATAAAAGTTACCAACATTTAACAGAGACTCAACTGTAAATCGTATTCTTTTAAATAACAATGCCAAATCAAAAAAAAAAAAGAAAACCATTTATTTTAGTATTATTATTTTACAAAGTCAGTTAAACTTTAAGTTATACACATACAATCAGTAACTAATAAATGTTTACTATTGGTAGAGTTTTTTCAGAAAACAAAATGCGCACGCGCGGGCGGCCTCCTGCATCGTTCATTGGGCGCGGTTTTTTGAATTGTTTGATATCGGTATCGGTATCGGTATCGTTACATCCCTAGCACAAACCCTGAAATGAATAAATCTTTTCATAATGTACATTATATAACCAAATAATTGTACTTTTCATTTCTTTCGGCACTTCAACCGTGCTTTTATATTTTTCCGAAGATAACTTTACTAATTAGTAAACAAAAAAAATCTCCGTTGCTCTCTTTTAAATTAGCTTGTTTCTTAAGGAAAAACGCTCTTGGCGGATTAATTTCTCAATATTAACTGGAGCAACTCCAAAGTATAAATCAAAACGAGGAAAAATGTTGTAATTGTGCCTTTTAATGCGGTATCATGTCAAGGTTATATTTATAGCTGTGTTGCAAGGGAAGATAGTGAAATAGAACATATATTTATTCAGCAAAACACAGCAAGAGATATTAATAGCCTTAATTTTCATGAATAAAAATTGACCGAACGATTCCTCCATTATAACGCGCTTCATACAAACCACAGAATTGCAGAGAAAACTTATAACGTATTCAAATCAACAGCAGGCAAACACGAAGTGCACATGCAATAAATAAATCGACTCAGCTCCGGTATAAACCAGTTTGCGCCGGTTGAGACCGGCTCTATCCGGTTTCGAATATCTACTTCCTACAGGTGCAATATCTCAATATGTCCCCTCAGATACATCTTTATTCCGCACTAGATCGTGTTAGAACAAGCTATGTACTATTTGAGGTACATATTCAAAAATTCACATATTTCGTTTGTATGTAAATTTCACACATCTTGCAAACCCGTTGGAACGAATATGAATGTCTATTGTCAGGATATTTGTTATTGAATACAGTTGGAAAGTTGGAGTTTTATTTACAATCTTGTTACTTATCGGTTAAAAGATGAATGGGACGAAGTATGAAAACATTTTCGTCTTATTCTAACTAGCTTGTCTTATTCGCTTGTATTTTTAGCGTGGCTCGCTTGCTTTTAATTCAAGACTTAATTTAATGTTAACTTGTATAAATAAATGAAGTATTTTTGTGGAAATAAACAACACAGATCAAATATAGTTTTGTATTAATAAAGATACTCTGTTTTTAATAGTGTACTAGAATGTAAGTGTATTTCTTTGTAAAATATAGAACAAGGTTTCATAGCTTTATAGAATTCTATATTAAATTTTATAAAATTATGTTATGAGACATCTTTTTATCTATACCTAGTAGGTAGATACCTACGACATTGATAATATATTTAATATTTATACTAAATGCTTCGGATAAGAGTATAAAAAGTTACATAGGGAAGTCTGTTTATAGGAGAGAGTGTTCATTGGCTATTCTTGAGTTATAAATATGCATTATATAATTTATTATTGGATATACTTTACATTATTTCATCTATGGAATTTACGGCAGATAATATTATGTAGATCATTAAAATTGTTGCATATTTCAATATAAATAAAAAATATATATTTTGTATAATATAGTTTATTTTCTGCCAAATCTTGAGCTAGCATATGACGTCATTTGGTTTATGAAGATATTCATCGTTCATATTATTATCAAACAATATAGTATCACAAACACATCATAATCAAAAAGTGAGTAAGAACTACAAAAACTCCGTAACTTACGGAAAAGATATCTCCAAATGTCCGATGAGATTACATCGAGTCTGCAAATCCAATAATTCGTTATATTGAAGAAACTTTTCATACAAAGTTGCCGCCTCGAAATGATTTTCTTTGACCCGCCGTTATTATTAGTATTATTCAGGGATGCCAATATTCTTAGCCCAGGATTTGTTCCTCGTTTGTTACGTTCCCTCTCCCAAATTTCTTTACTAGGGCTGATCGATAGACGAATTGATGGATCTTGCACTTTTTAGACACTAGAACCTCCATCCAATATTATAATTGCGAAAGTTTGTAAATGTAATATTGTAAATGGATGTTGTAAAAACTACTGAACCAATTACAATAAAATTTGGTATGTAGGTAACTGAAGACCCAGAATAAGAAAAAGGCTTTTCATCCCGGAAACCCCACAGGAACGGGAACTATGCGGGTTTTCTTTGAAAACGCGGGCGAAGCCGCGGGCGGATAACTAGTGTAGAATAATATATTATATATTACAAAAATTATTTTATAGCAGTAGTTTCCATGGTATTAAAAGTTCGCTATACAATCGATAATGGTTCCTGTATAAACCGTCCCTAATTTCAACTTTATCAAATTTTTATAACATTACCACAAAAGTCTATTCTACGTATCTATATCATAATATAGCCAAATTTGTTCTGCGTTTCAGGTGTGAAAACAACAAACACTATGCAAATAGAGCTATTTTTGCATTTATAATATCTAGCTTAAAGTTTTTGTTTTCGATTTTATTCAACAGTACAGATTTGAAAAAAACAATATTTTTATGATATCGTTTAAAACGTTGCATTAGGTTAAGTATATAAATCAAGTATTAACTCAACCTCTAAAAACACCATTTAAAAGGTTCTTTTAAATTAAATTGGTATGGTAATGTTTATAAAATTGCTTTCGAGTAAAAATAATATTGATACAAAATTGTTACTTACCTAATAAAGTTTTCCATTTATTCCTATCTTGAACTCAAGTGGAGCATGGATTCGAAGAAGTCCGCTAGAAATGTATTCATAATATTAAACATGAAATATTGTATTTTATACTGTAAAAGCATTGAACCGTTATGTTTAAGCATCTCAATAATATTAAAATGCTTATGTTAACATCAAACGATACGTGGAATATATCATATTATTAGAAAAATAAGTAGTTAATTTATTTTAAAATAAAATACACTATAATATTCCTTATTAATATAATAACCTTTTGCCCAGGTTGCCTGAAAGAGATCACTTCAAAGTGATAAGGCCGCCTAATAAACTATACTGTTTTTTGTTTTGTATACTTATATTAGCAATAAGTTTTCTATGTATAGTTTTAATGAATTTATTAACTATAAATAATTCTCTTAGTAACATAGAGAAAGAAACCTTGAAACCGTCTCTTTCTTTTAACGACGTCTATTAAACTGTTTAGAAAAAGCGTCACCTGTTTTATTCAATTTTACATTGTATTTTGTTCCAGAAAAGTCTCAAAAGATTCTAAGACCTATTTTTACTCAACTAAATAATTTACCCAACTTGAAATGGGATATAATGTATTATTTGAGTATTTACATTTTTACGTGTGATTTTTTGGAATTCCCGGGACATAAATAACAACGTCCACGGCAAATCCATACAAACCCAGAAGGAATGGTCCGTAATCGTTCACAGTAATTGTTCTAGAAAGATCAAGGTCCGAAGTCCGAACCGCAGATTTATCGACTGCCTCAGTAACCGTTTCACCTGTGAAGTATTTGCAAGAGCGTCAAATAAATATGTCTTCCGCTGGGCTTTGGGTAACATACGTGGCGAGGTTAGGTAATTTAAAACCGGTATTTAATACGATTTTTCCATATTTGCTTGTGTCCACATATTACTACAAAAAGAAACATGGAAAAAAAGCGCGAAAAATACGCCCATTACGGAAGACTATACATTTATAGAGACGTAGCTTAAAAATAACATTTTTCATAAAATTGTAAGCTTAATATGTGTTATGTTACACGTATGTTATCGTTTGTTTTTATTCAATTACACAGATAATTGAAGTAACGTATTTAAATAAACACAGTTTGGTAAATTGATAGAATTCACAGCAATTTAAAATACCTAAAATATAAATCACTCACATTATTTAGTAGTTTAGTCAACAGATGCTAAATAACGATGTAAAATCTAACATTTATAAATGAGCAGTACCATGTAGGATACAGAGGTTCATTTTCTTATACATGCTTAGGAAAAGGTCACCCTTTTAGCAACGCGTTTAAAATGATATGAAACAGAGATTCAAAGGTTAAAGGGTATTTGACAGCTTATTCGACAATTTTATCTTACATATTATATATATTATATTATATACGTTTTCCTTTATGCAATAACAGGCTCTCGAAAGAGTAGAGATAAAATATCATAGCAGGTAAATGGAATATTATTTGTTTGTATTTCATATGACTGATATTATGATATTACTATAACTCTTAGTTTTTATGTTACAATAAAGTAGTATAATCAGCGTAAATACTGCTTTCCGAATCGGTGGTAAATGTTAAAAATATGTAAGTACCTAATGACGTTTCAAAAGTGCTTCTAGAAGAAGTCTAATTGAATAAATAAATGTTTGAGTTTGAGTTTGAAAATGTGAAGCAATTACATCGATTATTAAAAAGAAGGGTTGCAGATATAATTATTATGTATATTTTATATATATATTTTATATATTTGCATATTACTGACACACTTTTTTCATATTGTGGTTGTTCAGTTTTAATGGAATGAATATAATTCAAGCTGTATTAACAGTTCAGACACGGATGCATTAACAACATTACTCTACCATTTTATTACGTTTGTTTATTATTGTGTTATTCTTTGACATTAATAACCCTTACACAATAGTAAAAAGCATTAAACTCCCAGCTTTATATAATAAATAAGAAGCGTCCATTCATTTGGTAAAAACAGCCGTACGTGCCCTGAGGAAAGCGCTCGTATCAATGGGCAGCCATAGCTGGACCAAAGGAAACAATTGGCTATGTAATTTATGTTGCCGCAAGCTTTTGTAGCGTGATTCGAGAACTATTTGCATGCGCCATTTTGAATTTTGGCTGCCTTTTGGCGGGGAATTGATTTACCTAGAAAACGGTGTTTGCGTGTTTTATGGTAATATTATTATTCATTTAATGTGATACATTTGGATAGTAGAAGAAGAGAAGAGGTTCATGAAGCAAAAATATTGTGACAAAGATTTTTTGAAATCAAATCTACGTTTTATGTTTTTCTAAGACTTCTCTTGGATGAAAGTACTAAAAATAAAATTTTCATTTCATTCTTGCAATTACTGTGTGTACTTAATTAATAAATAATAATATGGTCCCAACCTGTTACACGAAACCCTTAACCTTATATCAAGAACGTGACATTAACTTTACCGAAAGTTACTCTCAAATATTGTCTTCCGAACAATCTCCTTTGAATGATTTATTATTTCTATCAAATTGGAACTTGGTAACTTACGTCACGTTAATATACCAATCTGCTTTTAAGAGGCAATTTGGAAACTTTTCCATATATATTGTTATCATTGTTCGCAATATGAATCGTGGAACTTTTGTACTGAATCATGTAGATATATTGCGGGATTTCACGTTTTTACTATCGTTCAATTATTACTGTACTAGATACAGACACGGGCTTGCTTGCATCAGTTGCATGGCTTTATTTGGTGAATTGGTTCTTTTGTATTTTATGGGAAAGAGTAATAAATATCTGTACATACACCTACATTCGATTTTCATTTGCACTTCTAGAATAAGTGAATAAAAAAAAATTACCTTTGACACGTCTGAAATAGATATTTGAGCATTAATACAAATATTTTATCACGTGGGACATTATTTATTTCCAATTCTGTATTTATTTCAAAATTTTAAACCGCTATAACTTTTTTATTGTAACGTAATATATTGAATAATACTCATAGAAATACAGTTTCAAACCGCATACCTAAATAAAATGCAAATAATAGCCTCGGTGTAAGTAGTTTTCTGCCAAAATGTTGTAATAAGTCAAGTTGTAATGTATTCGGAAGTAATTCTTGAGGAATAAATGGGATATAAGATTCCCATCAGATTGTTACGCGAGTCATATAATGCTGCGTATGTAGTTGGTACTATTTCAATATTATAGTAAACTAGATTTCCGCCCGCGGCTTCGCCCGCGTTTTCAAAGAAAAACTCGCATAGTTCCCGTTCTCGTGGGATTTCTGGGATAAAACCTATCCTATGTGTTAATCCAAGTTACCCTCTATAATAAAATGTATGCTAAATTTTATTGTAATCGGTTCAGTAGTATTTGCGTGAAAGAGTAACAAACACACACACACACACACACACACATCTTTACAAACTTTCGCATTTATAATATTAGTAGGATTCGGTATTGGTGTTAAAATAAGCATTATTGATAATATAAATAAATGTAATAATCAGAGTTTTAATAAGAATGAAGACCCTTTGATTTACCATGAAGAACAATTCAAAACATAAACATAGCTAAGATATAATTTAGTGAACTAAATTAATTGTAAATTCATCGCTGGATCGCTTTTTGCAGACTTTCATTGATAGATATAATAAAAAAAGTATCGTTTAAAATTTCAGTAGTACATAATACATATACTAGTATTAAAATAGCATCTAATATAAATAAAAATTAATAAATTTGTCAACGATCATGAAGATTGTGATAGTTAATTTAATACATAAATGAAACCCAACTGACATATACAAGAAGATTTACTCCAGCGAAACGCTTTGAAAACAAACATTTCAGTGCTCAAAGCTATCATGTTGTTATTTAGTTCACCTTATTTCCAACTATGCGAGTTTACAAGAAAAAATAACGTTGCATTCAATTCAAATTCAAATTTGTCTGCATATAACAATCATAACAAAAGATATACAATTTTTTTAAAACGATTGTATAGATAATATTATAACCTAACTAATATTATAAATGCGAAAGTTACTCTCTCTGTCTCTTCTTCATGATGACAGCTTGCTTGATGAGGATAGCTTGAGACTGGAGAAAGGACAAAGGATAGGTTTTATTTCGGAAATGCCACGGGAACCGGAGTTATGCGCGTTTTTATTTGAATACGTGGGCGAAACCTTGGGCGGAGAGCTAGTATTAAATAAAATTTAAATCATTATAATAAATATAGTTCTGTTATCGTATTTAAATGAATAGACCAATTAAACGGTAAAAGAAACTACGCTTACATAATAGCACGATTAAAAGTGCCTAATGGATTTTTTGTATTACCAAAGTAAACTTAGATTATCTGTGCCGGAGCGAAATGGGCGGGAATCGCATTCACGTAGTCAATCTGATAAAAGCGATTGGTGCCAAACGTTCTGAGTTCCGGAACGTGCATAGAGGTATGTCTATGAGATCACTTGTAAAAATGAATCCAATATAATTTACATCGCTCCCTTTAAAATGGACAAGTTTTATTGATATTTTATTTGTTTTTTAATAGTATATATAAGATGTATTTGAAATTGATATACCTACTTAGTAGAATGTCGCTCTCGCTTGCACTTCAAGCCTTACGGAACGCCTCAGAGCGCGAGGTAACGCCGCATGAGTCATGTTTTTTCGTGCGTGCAGCCAGCTATCGAATTATAAGACGTTGTCACAAAAACTGCTACAATGTGTAGATCAAGGTAGATCATGAGTTTTCTCTACTAGACATAATTAAATAAAAAGTTAATTTATTATGCCGTGATTCAAAAAACTTTTCTACTATAATAATAGGCAATATATCCGCTTTATTGTAAGTTTAAAAATAGCTTTTTCATTACCCTTTGTAATAACTTTACTCGATATTAAATATGTAAATCGATTCAATGGATTAGCTATGGATGTGAGCGCGTACTTTATTAACTCAATTATTAATATTCAGACGTCTATGAAATAAAACGTGGCAAGCTCCAGATATATTACAATTTTGCCTTTAATAAAACAAAGTTCAGGTTAAAAGTCTTTATAATAAGTGTCTGTAGTCACAATATACAAACTGTATTGTTCAGTGAAGCAAAATTTGGAACTTTTGAGCACGATTTGTTCAAACATTGTGTAAAATGTAATACCGAATATTATGGATCACATGTTATGTAGTTGTTTATTCTTGCCTGAAGCTCTATCATTTACTTTTAATTGATATTGCGGCCTGAAGCAAGACCTCTTTCAAACGTCGGGAAAAATTTTAATGCCGTTTGTATTTTAGGTAGGGAAGAGTACCTATAACAAAAATGTTTCTGTATTTTTTAAACATTTTAAATAATGATTTTTACGTATTATTATTGGTTTTTTGTGAATCTTTATATTTTTATAAGTGGAGTATGAAGAATACCGAAATAGAGAGCAAAAGATTGACGTATTTACCAGCTATATTGGTATTTTGCTACACATTTGTCTGACAGCTGAATGTGTAGGGGAGACCGGGTTTGGTTGTCTCACGGGTTGTTTGTCACA
>CAJQZN010033744.1:0-16367 GCA_907164685.1 Colias eurytheme
GTACATTATTTTGATAAAACTCGTAGGGTTCAGCCTGCGTTTGCAATTTAAGCGGAAAAAATGTAATTTTTTACGACATCACATTAGAAACCTCAAAAATAACAGTACTTCTCCACTATTTAATGGATGTTATTATACATATAAACCTTCCTCTTGAATCACTCTATCTATTAAAAAAAACCGCATCAAAATCCGTTGCGTAGTTTCAAAGATTTAAGCGTACAAAGGGACATAGGGACCTAGGGACATAGGGACAGGGAAAGCGACTTTGTTTTATACTATGTAGTGATTCCTCGCTACACAATACACATCCTCGCACATTATTGGTGGAAAAGCACCCTTGCACTTTTAACGGATTTTAAACGCGATTTAAAAATAATATCTCTTCATTATGATAGTTTAAAATCTGTAAAAACATCTTAAATATCTCTTTTTTATTTACTTATCTTGAAATATAAGATAAAATTAATGTATTATATGTTTGTTTGTTACAGTTATGTATGTATGATACAATGTACCTTGAGAACAACTGAGCACCTTGTTATACAACATGTTTCTGAGGTGATATTACGTTTTACACAGTGAAAATTTTAATAAATGAAATAATTTTATAATTTATATGCTGTTTTATTTGTACCTAAAGTTATAAGTATAAGTAAGTATTATATTGCATTTAAATTTAGGAGACTTTCATTACTATAAAAATTCAAACAATAACTAAATAAATTATTTTTAAATTTGTAGATTTCTCGAGTTGCTGAAAAGTCACAAGAATCAAGTTCATTACATAAAATTTTTGGATAAAAAAATTACCAGCCTGAGATTGCAGCGCAGATTTTAAATTTAGGGGTTGAAAAATCATAGAATTATTTCCGAATCAATCTTTACTAATATTATAAAGCTGAAGAGTTTGTTTGTTTGAACGCGCTATTCTTAAGAACTACTGGTCCGATTTGAAAAATTCTTTCGGTGTTGGATTATGAATAGTAATACGCTAACGACTAAGACTTACAGAAGCGGAGACACGCGGGTGAAACCGCGGAGCGCAGCTAGTAACTAATAAATAATACAAAATTTAAAATAAACACAATTGAAATACATACTCAATGGGCAACGATATTTAATTTTCAGTAGTATAGATAATAGATAAATAACTATTAAATTACGGATAAGGATTTAAAAAGGACTTCTAAATATTTTTTTATCTTTTGAAATTATTTAAAAAAAGTACCTTTTTCTGTACTATTATATCTTGACTATGTTTGAAAAAGCGCCATCTAGTGGAAATTTATATAAGCTTGCCGTAGAATCTGGAATTATCTCAACCAGATATATATCTAGTATCTACCAGATGGCGTTGTACTTAAACGATTTTTTTTGGAAACCTCTATGTATTTTTTTTTTATTGGAAACCTTTATGTACGTCTTATTGAGTCCTTTTCACAATGGGCAGCGTTGGTCCAACAAATACGCGTCCAAATTTAATTGCGCCGCCATGATTGCGATTACGAATAAACATCTACAACTCGACCAAGCTAAGTTTGCACCTCGTTGGAATGCGGCGCCCCGCCCGCTTCTCACCTTCCGAAAATCTAACAAACATATTATGTTTACATACTTTTTTCAAGTCATAGCGAATCCTTTTTTGCAGACCGTACGTAAGCGTCAGTGTGACGAAATTGACGCGAGGTGCAAACTTAGCTTGGTCGAGTTGTGTAGTGACGGTCGATCACAGACATTTAGGCCCTCTACACTATCGAGATTGTCGTGATTGCCTCTACTCGCCCAACGCTGCCCATTGTGAAAATGGTTCATTAACATGGCCTGAAAAATAGAATACCTAGATTGGTGGAATTTGCAGAGTGCACACATAACTTAACAATTTTTTACTTTTACATTTATATTTAAGTTCCTAAAAATGATTTAAATTTAACAGCATACAGACAAAATTAATGCTGATAATTTCATGGTACTGTACCAAATATTATAACACATTAAACAGCAGCACTGTGTACAAAGCACAAATAAATCGAAAAAGTCAATTTTTGTTTGAAAAAAAAATCGTTATAGGTAGATACATGAATAATTAATACAAAATAGAATAAACTGTATTATAATATTATTTGGCTGTTGTATCGACAAATAAGTAGGTATCTACAACGAGGTAGTACCTACCTGAATTTAGTCATGCACACGAATCAATGGAAAACCCGTCATTGATAATGAAATTATATTTATCAAAGTGAGTCACAAATTAACAGTGATCGATTAAAATGTATAGAAATCTTATATTAGAGGTTATGTCCGTTCCCGCCCATTCTTCCGCCACAAAGCTATTGGTTGACGTTCTGACCAATCACGAATAAGATTGAAATGACAGACTGGATTTGAAATTTCCTAATAGAGATGGTATTTTTTTGAGAAGGTATTTTTACCTTTTAAATGTTACTGCATTATGTTGAGCTTGAGATATATACACCCACAGTTATTTACCAGAATAATTGTTAAAGTGAAACTTTTATTACATCGTCTCAAACTGTTTGGTCTGTGTAGCGCATGTCGCGTGTATCGCGGCAGCCGACCGTCACGCGACATGCGCTACACAAAGCAGTGTTCGGAACCCTTCGAACAGTTTCACTTTTACCGCGGTATCATAAAACCACACAACATTTTTTATTAGATACCAACTTCAGCGTGCAGGGGAAAATAAATAAGTTTTTTTTATCAACATCATCAGGTTATTTGCTTCATCATCGACATCATCATCATTAGTTCATATTATAACAATTATTGTTACTTAATTATGTTCCCACTGCTAGTACACGGAACACGGGCCTCCTTAGTCCTATGAGAGGCAAGAATCCACCACGCTAGCCAAGTGTCAAATAAACGTCGATCTTTTTTTACTACGATCCTTCCAATACAATAATTATGATAACTACCTACATAAGTAGGTATTACTTATTTTCTTTTATTGGTCGAAGCAAAATTAAATGTTGAAAAATAAATTCATAAGTTCTATTCGTGATATTAATAGGTAAGTAAGTACCTACCTAGATGATTTTCAAATAATTTATTTTTCTAATTACTTAAATATCTATGAAAATGTCACCTACCTACTCGATGAAGTACCTACAATTTGTTAAATATACCTACTTACATTTAATAAATACCACTTCATTATAGGTACCTACAGTACAATTCTTTGAGATACCTACCAAATAGGTATTTATATTACCTTCATCTTCAACGAAGCAAAATTTAATTCAATATTGCATTCACATAAGTGGATTATAGATAATCAAGATAAGTACACGTTGCATCTCTTTCTTTTATTAACAGTTGTCTCTTTCTAACAGGGGCGTATTGAACTCCTACTGAGTGTTTTCGAAAGAAAGTTACTCGATTAGTAGAACTTTTTAGCTTAATGTTACCTATGTGAGTACCTACCTAGTGATCATCTAAAATCATCCTATCTAATTATTAATGTAGTTAGGTACCTAAGTATGTATCTATATTTTTATATTCTATGTAAAACTAAAAGAGAATACCTATGCTGTATTGGATACACGGAAATATAGTTTATTTATTTCTAATTTCCTACTACATATTTTAAAAGGTTATCAGTTAAAGAAGAGAAGTTATTTCATTAAAAATCCTTATTGAGTAAATAACCGCTGTACCTACTGTAGGTATTTTGCAAACTGTAAACTAACATTACAAAAGCAAAATCATTTAATGCATTTTTATCTTAACAATTTCCCTAAAAAAGTTCTAAAACGGTTGCAGTGCAGCTTTTTCAAGTGCTCACGTACTTTAAAAAGTCTGCTAACTTGAATTATAGCTTTTTTATCTTATCTGTCATTTGTCTGGAAACGTCAAAAAATTGGCGGCAAAGTCGAGTGCATGAAAAAAAAGCAGTAGTAGCGGTAATGGGTGTTCAAAATAAAATTAGTGATAACACGGAGATAATAAGCCACGCCTCTATGGGCGGGAATCAGTAAGCTGGGACACAGATTCATCTCCAGTAACTGTTTAGTATTCGCCGATTTCTGACGTTTTGCCGCGTAAAACGCTGTCAAGATTTTTTCGTTTTTGACAGCTGTTTAAAAAAAATAAAGGTGTTTATTGCCAGTGTTTTTTTTTTAAATATTTGAATATATATTGAAAATATTAAATATTTGACATGTGATTCGTGTATTGTGAAAAATAAATATTTTGTTTTTTAATTGTGATGTGAGAAAGTGTTGTGTTTACCTATTGGTTTAAAGATTTTAATAATAATAACCACCGACTAACGTATAAGGTAAGTTTTTTTTTTAATTTCATATGGTATGGTGGTATCTGGTAGTAGGTACTAGGTACTAGTTGTATACGTAGTATATTATTATTAGTCTGTGGTACTAGGTACTTAGTTATTAAAATAAAGTAGGTAGTTCCTAGCTAAATGAAAAATAAATCTAAATCTATAGATCCTTCAACGGCGCAACGACCCAAAGAGGATCTTGGCCTCCGACACCAAAAGTTTCCAGGTTTCGCGCCTTAGCGCCCTGGTGTTGAGGTCTTCTACTTGAAGGATGTCCAGATCTTTTTGGACTTCGTCTCTCCAACGGTGACGAGGTCGGCCGACGGGGCGCCTACCGATCTCTATAATCTATAGATACAAAAATAAAATCGCCCGATGCTTCATCGCCGTTATTAATTAAATATATAATAATATTAGGTATAAAGAGGAGAGGTTTGTAATTATGTATGTATGTATGTATGGTTTTCACGCATAAACTACTGGACCGATTTCAAAAATTCTTTCACCAGAGATCCTTACCAAAAATGCAATAATGTACCTAACCCAAGGTGTAAAAAATTCCTTAATAAAAATTCTGTCATCGCGTGCGCTGCGGAATCTAGGTATTCCTTGAAGTACGAGGATGGTTCTTATGAAAAAAAACGTAAACATGTAGGTACCACGGGCGAAGCCGGGGTGGACCGCTAGTCTTCTATACTTTAATAGTATTTAGCTGAAGAGTTTATTTGTTTATGTTTGTTTGAACGCGCTAATCTCAGGAACTATACTGGTCCGATTTGAAAAATTCTTTCGGTGTTAGATTACCTATAGATAGCCCATTTATCGAGGAAGGCTATAGGCTATTTATCATCTCGCTAAGACTAACGGGAGCGGAGCAATGCTTGTAAAACCGCGGGTCGCAGCTAGTTAATACTATGTATTTGAAAGCTACTTCTTTTCCCAGTAACATGTAACCTAAGACATAATATCTATAGAACAACTAGCGGTCCGCCCCGGCTTCGCCCGTGGTACATATGAAAAATAGATGTTGGCCGATTCTCAGACTTACCCGATATGCACAGAAAATTTCATGAGAATCGGTCCACCCGTTTCGGAGGAGTATGCAGACTAACATTGTGACACGAGAATCTATACTAATATAATAAAGCTGAAGAGTTTGTTTGTTTGTTTGTTTGAACGCGCTAATCTCGGGAAATACTGGTCCGATTTGAAAAATTCTTTGGGTGTTAGATAGCTCATTTATCGAGGAAGGCTATAGGCTATATACCATCACGCTGCGACCAACAGGAGAGGAACCACGGGGGTGAAACCGCGCGGAGCGGCTAGTTTTATATATAAGAGATATCTAAATAATTACTAGTAATATTTATTTTCCGGTAAATCCGGACGAAACCGGGACAATCTACTAACACATAAAACTCAAGCGGACACGTGTGTATCACATTGTAGTGTTTATATTATGCCATGCCGATCGTGTGACTTCGTGTCAAAACTATGAGTATGAGAGTTTGGTATTTCGATACATACCTACATACATAGGGACCTAATTTTTCATATTTTTCATTAAAAGTAAGTTAATTTAACAATATATCTATCAACTAGATTTCCGCCCGCGGCTTCGCCCGCGTATAGTCAAAGAAAAACCCGCATAGTTCCCGTTCCCGTGGTATTTGCAGGATTGCGTCATTTTCCCGGGATAAAAAGTAGCCTATGTCCTTTCTCGGGTATTAAAATATCTCCATACCAAATTTCATGAAAATTGGTTCAGTAGTTTAGGCGTGATTGAGTAACAGACAGACAGACAGAGTTACTTTCGCATTTATAATATTTATAATATTATAATATAGTATGGATGTCTCACAATCCCACGTAATAAAACTGAAAGCGGATCAAAATTTGCTGTTTTTACATAAAAATAACCGAAAATTTACCTATCTGGATAAAATTGTGTGCCAATTATTGGCCGCTCTGCAAAACTGAGCGTAGATTCTGAATTTACTACTAGATTCTAGATTCTGTCCGTTTTACCCACAGGGTTCGATATGCGTGCGGTTATACCTTCAGTTCCCCTACTCCCTAAGTCCCTACATGATAATTTAAAAAATAGGAAAAAATTCGATCACGAAGCGGCGTTCAACCCCGCGTCTTCTGAATCGAATTTTGAATACGGAGTGATCGAACTTTTTCTATTCTTTATAAATTTATATTTTTATAGCATTTGAATGCCGTAAAACCAAAAATATCAAATTCAACAAAAAGGTCGTGTTCCATCGTTACAATATTGTATTCATTGAAAAATGTTTCGTTTTGGCTGAGATTATAATATAATATAAGGTAGCCTTCCGCCTAGCCTTCCTCGATAAATGGGCTATCTAACACTGAAAGAATTTTTCAAATCGGACCAGTAGTTCCCGAGATTAGCGCGTTCAAACAAACAAACTGTTCAGCTTTATAATATTAGTATAGATTTACTTTCCACAATCAACATTCTATCTTTTTTATTTGTTTAAAAAATATACCTCTTTTCAGATGTCAAGTTACGGCAGCACCACACCACCAGACGATGGCTTTGACAGATACGAAACTCCATATTATTGCCAGCAAACACATCAAGGTAAGCTTTTACAATTCATATCTTAATTTCTAATATATATTATAAAGGCGAAAGTTTGTAAGGATGTATGGATGTATGGATGTTTGTTACTCTTTCACGTAAAAACTACTGAACCGATTACAATTAAATTTAGCACACATATAGAGGGTAACTTGGATTAACACATAGGATAGTTTTTATCCCGGAAATCCCACGGGAACGGGAACTATGCGGGTTTTCCTTTGAAAACGCGGGCGAAGCCGTGGGCGGAAATCTAGTTAATTATAAACACTTGTGCTATGGTCTTACCACAAAACAATTTAAACACAGTCTAACTTTAAACCATTAGGGATCTGTCACTTTAATATATTTTGTCTATGTGAAATACGACAAAACCAGATTAAAGAGAACCCGCGCTTAAAGTTAAACCCTGTCTAAAAGTTTTTTTGTGGTAAGACAGTATATTTGCGCCCGCGGCTTCGTCCGCATTTTCAAAGAAAAACCCCGCATAGTTTCCGCTCCTGTGGGATTTCCGGGATAAAAAGTAGTAGCCTATGTCTTATTCTGGGTCTTCAGCTACCTACATACCAAATTTCATTGTAATCGGTTCAGTAGTATCTGCGTGAAAGAGTAACAAACATCCATCGATCTATCCTCACAAACTTTCGCATTAGGATTAGCGGACGGCACCGGCTTCGCCCGTGGTACATGTTTACGTTTTCTCTCCTTAAGAACCATCCTCGTACTTCAAGGAATATTATCTATACTAATATTATAAAGAGGAAAAGTTTGTATGTATGTATGTATGTATGGTTTTCACGCATAAACTACTGGACCGATTTTGATGAAATATGGCACAGATAATCTTTAGACCCTGAGAAAGAACATAGGCTACCTTTTATTGCGAAATATGTACCACGGGCGAAGCCGGGGCGGACCGCTAGTAAAAAAATAATTGGCGAAATCGGTTCAGCTGTTCTCGAGATTTGTCATTACTAAGGAACAAATTTATCGTTTGATTTTTAATTTATAGAAGACTAGCTGACCGTAGACCGCGGGATACCCGCGGTTTCACCCGCATTGCTCCGCTCCTGTTGTTCTTAGCGATGATATAATATAGTTATACCTATAGCCTATAGGCTTCATCAATAAATGGGCTATCTATAATCTAACACTGACAAATTTTTTGAAATCGGTCCAGTAGTTCCTGAGATTAGCGCGTTCAAACAAACAAATTATTCAGCTATATAATATAGGTACCTACCTGTTTACCTATAGATTAATAGTTCCCGAGATGAGCGCATTCGAACATACAAACTCCTAAAACAAAACTTACATGTTTTTTTTATTATTTTTTTTATAGGTAGCCCGATGGATGGTGGCGTTTATTGGCCTGGATCAAATGAAGTACATGAGTTCGATTCCCAGGATATGTATCATGATACAAATAATTATATTGGCAGGAATTATGGTAAGAATTTATTCCTTATTTTCTTTCTTCGAATATTATTAATTAACTAGCTTCCGCCCGCGACTCCGTTCGCGCGGATGTCGGTCTTCGCGTGGATGGTTTATATTTTCTCCATTTTGAGTAACTCTGACAATGACATCTTATAAATATCTATTGGACCCAAATACGGCTAGGCCTATAATAATACGCAACGTGTGTTCGCGGTTCTACAGAACAACGTCTATGGATAAAACTGAAAAATTAAGATTAATTTTTTTTCTACGTATTTTTCCAGGATAAAAAGTATCCTATTTTACGCCCAGGATAATAAGGTATAATTATACCAAGTTTCATCGAAATCGAACCGTTAGTTTTCACGTGATGTCTTCACATACAGACAGACAGACAGACAAAAAATTTTTTAATCACATATTTGGGTTTGGTATCGATCCAGTAACACCCCCTGCTATTTATTTTTTCAATATTTTCAATGTACAGAATTGACCCTTCTACAGATTTATTATATGTACCTACCTATAGATATCGGTATGTGTACTATAGTTATGCTATAGGTAAGAAGCTTCACTTGTATGTTTGTATATGTATAGCGACGCCTTTAGACTCGATATTGACCCACATGTAATTTAAATATAAGTAACTTATAATTAAGTTAAAATTTAGTTATCTACTTATCAACTTAAATACGTGTAAACCAGCTATTATACGGACAGATTTAAATCTAACTGTGTATATTTATATCGGCGATTTTTCAATGCTTGTACAAAACTTATCCGTCCAATAAAGTATTACACGATAATATTAAAATGTCACGTAAACTGTCAAATACGGGCAATTAGAATACGTTTTTAAAATGGTAGTTTTATACATTATTCGACGAATAAGTTTTATCCAAGGATTGAAAAATCAGGTAATTAGATTGTAGTGTTTATTTTAAACTAGGTATTTATTTTATTATCTATAGGTTATGAAGAAATGCAAATGGCAAACGAACCCTACGACTTCCATCACAACATAATTCATCATAATTATTCACAAAACAGTGCAGGTAAGAACTTTTTATTAAAAAATAAAAAATGTGTGCGTGTACTAGTGTACACACGTAAGAAGTGAAACTTCTTTATGACGAAATACGTCGAATCACGCGTGGTAGGGATAAGAAAAAGATGGCGCGTAACGGAAAAATGTCACGCGTAACGAAAAAATGTTACACTAAATTTTTTTCCAACCCTGATAAAGAGGTTTCACTTCAAAAAGTGTTTTGGCGCCAAACGCTTAGTGATTTTTTTTTTAATTTCGATGTAATGTCCACAATAAGCATCTAAGAAAATCGAAAACCATTAAATTATAATATTTCGTAATGGGTAGCGTTGTAGAAATCACAATAGTGTTATAGGGCCTAAAATGTCGGCCGTCATTGTACATGTTTATTCATAACTAGCTTTCTGCCGGCGGCTCCGCCCGCGGTTTCAAAGAAAAACTCGCATAGTTCCCGTTCCCGTGGAATTTCCGGGATAAAACCTATCCTATATTACTCGTGGATAATGTAGCTTTCGAATGGTGAAAGAATTTTCCAAATCGGACCAGTAGTTCCTGAGATTAGCGCGTTCAAACAAACAAACTCTTCAGCTTTATAATATTAGTATAGATTAGTACCTATAGATTTAAAAATCAGTGGAGAATTTAAGTTTCGTTAGATAAGATTCTCAAAACACTGAGTGGATATATCCATATTGTTAATTGTAATTATTTTATTGTTACAATAACTGTATTTATATGCTAACGGTACAAATAAATATATTTTCTTTCTTTCACTAAATAACTATTTGTTCAAGGTATCGAATGCGACATGCAATCCCTACCCCGATACGATAGAGCGCCGCCATCTTTTGTCCGTGTTGTCAAACGACGAACAACAGCCAACAAGAAAGAGAGAAGACGAACACAGAGCATCAATACAGCGTTCACGGATTTGAGGGAATGTATTCCTAATGTACCTCCAGATACGAAATTGTCTAAGGTAAATAAATAAGTAAATAAGGTATATATTATATAAATAATAATTCATTTATTCATTGAAACATCATTGGTCCACTTGTAACAATATCTAGGTTAGTACACTTAGGTATTAGTAACAATATTCTTATATCTATTATCATGTTGTGTTATCCTGTAAATGTTTGTCACAATTGTAATTTTTTTTTGTTATATTATGTACCCTAGGTATAAGTATTGTTGTGACTAATGTTGAATGACCTAAATAAATAAAATAAAATAAATCTATTTTAGTAACACGAGCACACGTGTCAGAAGTGAAACTTCTTTGGCAAGATTCGAAGATCAAAATTGACGGCTCCTAACGTGACGGTATTGCCATGACGCGACCTTGAAATTTTACTCTCAACGCGCCTAGAAGTTTCGCTTCAAAAGGCCGGTTTTATGACTCTCTGACAATGTCCTTGATAGACGATAGTGTTTGACAATTTTTCATACATTTTCAATTTAACAACAGAATCCGTCCCTATTGGGATCGGGAAGGCCATAAACAAAAAAGAAGAAGAAGAATTTTTCGAAATTGTCTATGACTGTAATTGATACTACATACTAAGGGTTCCACCAATAATGTGTGAGAATGTGTAGCGAGGAATGGTTTTTAAATAACCAATAGTATCGCTTCAAACGCTAAACGCTTCAAACTTCAAACTAAATGAAGCGATATGATTGGTTGTTTACAAACACATACCTCGCTACACATCCTTGCATATTTTTTGTGGATAAGCACCCCTTGATTAAATTTAGGAAGGTGTAATAAGAGCATAAACATTGAAATATTCAAGATAAATGTTCATCATATTTTCTGGTTTGGCCCTTATATAAACTAAACGAAATATCAGGAAGATGTGAAACCGGCCCTTTATATTGCAAATTGGACAAATTATTAATAAAGACAATAGTGTCCAATTCAATTATCTAGAACATCAATAACATATTTAAGTCATAAATAAAGAACTTTCAATTTTCATTCGCATGTTATATGCTTCAAAATTCGTACACCACAGTAATTAAGTAGAATTATTATAGTGTTTTAATCAAGAGAGTTTTTATTTATATATTAAACTGTGATGTTTCATTAATTATGGCAGAGAAAAAGATAGATTTATGGAAATTGCAAGAAAATATGCATAATATTATTTCATGTATATATTTAGGTCACTATAAAAGCTCTTCATATATTCTATTCGGTCACTAAAAAATCTTCATATCATTGCATTCAATTGCATTGCACATTGAAAATTTGAACTTTAGGTCCTCAAAAAAGCTGTTTTCCCGTCTATAATTTTCTCTGTCTATGTCCAATACATAGTAGTCTATTTATTGTCTATAGAAGGAAAGACGGCGGACTGAAAGCATAAATACAGCATTTACAGACCTCAGAGATCGTATTCCTAACGTACCACCTGATACCAAATTGTCCAAGGTAATTAAATATTTGTGATTGTTATAGTGAATATTATAACCTTGTATGAAATAATAATATAAAACTACAGGCCATAGACTATAGAGGGAGAATGGGAGTTACAAAAACGATTTCGAATTTTAAATATACGCGCGTTAAGATGTCAATGATTATAAACAAAAATGTTCTTAAAATGTGTTTATAGCATGCATTATACAGGGTGTCATAGATTTAGTGTACTGAGATCAAAGGAATACTTATTAGTTAAAATTATAACATCTATTGAGCATAGTACACAACACCTAGACGCGCATTTATTTCAGATTTATTTTTAAACATTTTTTTTAATACATCGTGACACTGGCACACTAGATTGCCATTTTGTTTAACTAATTATATCTCAGAATTATAACCCGTACGAGTTAAGTTCAGACTCGGCGACGAATGCGACATATGCGATGTATTAGTTTTTCTTTAAAAATATTACTACCGAAAGTAAGTAAAACTGGTACTTACTTAGTTTGAATTACATTCCATTTTTTTATTTATATGGTAAAGATATAATATTATACTGAAAATAAGTCATCGGCTCGTCTCAAGTTAATTCGTACGGATTGCATATTAGGACACTGGCACAAAAAATGTCATAAAGAAAAAAAAGAACTTTTTTTTTCTAATCAAAGGCCAAGGTCCTATTTGACAGTTCACCAACCCAATACTACTATAGTATTATATTATGTGCCGATAGTATTAGGCAATGTTTGTCCACAGATAAAAACGCTACGACTCGCGACGTCATACATTTCATACTTATTGAAAGTACTGGAAAGCGATGGGGAGCCAGCTGGAGGGTTCAGAGCTGAATTACATCATACACCGCCTAGACGGCGTGCTGTTGATCATAGTCAGGTAACAACACATAAATGAAAAGAACATACATACACACGCAGACACGCACACATACACACATACATGCACTCTGTGAGAATATGTTGTACTAGCTTTCCGCCCGCGTTTTAAAGAAAAACTCGCATAGGTCCCGTTCCTGTGGGATTTTCGGGATAAAACCTATCCTATGTGTTAATCCAATTTATCCTGTATATGTGTGCTAAATATAATTGTAATCGGTTCAATAGTATTTGCGTGAAAGAGTAACAAACATACCATACTCATCCTTCCTCACAAAGTTTCGCATTTATAATATTAGTAGGATTAGTAGGTATATATTATATTAAGTTGGTAATGGTATTCACACATTAATATCACAAAATCAAGCTTCGAGCTTTATATAGCCTAAGCACTAAGCAGTATTCCGATTAGCAGCATTCCGATTAGAAAGACGCATAGGAATTGCCATAGTGTCTACCTATTTGTTGTTCTTGTTAGTATTAGCGAATGATTTAAAGCTATATTATTTTTATAGATAAATTTAAAAACTGGCCAATGTTGCAATAGAAGCCTTTTCTAAGAGAAAACAAGTTTATTGCGGCATAGACAATTTTAATAAACGCAATTTTTGGCCATTAAATCTTCAAAAAAAAAACAAAACGCAATTTTTTTTGGACTGTCATTATAAAAACGTTTTGAGTTTTTGACGTAACAAATTGGCGCCATTTTCAATTGCAGCACAGATTATACATTATACACTGGCGTCAGACCGCGCACATGCACTCGTTCCCTTGAGAATGTTTCGAGTGCATTCAAGTGGGCTAATGCGTTTTTATCTTTCGTTATTGGCAATTGAATTTTGTAATCTGATTTGTGTTTTAAAAGATCCCATTATGACTTGGGAAAGTCTATAATACTATATATAGATATTTTTTTATTAGTCTGAGTTTAAAATATCTAAGAATTATTATGGGAGATACCTATTGCGACTCGAGTATGTAACATTTTTCAAGTATAAATGTTTATAATAAATACTAGCGGTTTGCCCCAGCTTCGCCCGTGGTATTTACGTTTTCTCTACATAAAAACCATCCTCGCACTTCAAGGTTTTCATATACTTAATAAAAAAATAATTATATCGAAATCGGTCCACCCGTTCACGCGTGATGCCGTGACCAAGGAAAATGGGTTTCATTTCCATATAATATAGTATATGTGTTATCAAAGTCGCTTTTTCGGTCCCTATGTCCATTGTCCATATGTATGCTTAAATCTTTAAAACTACGCAACGGATTTTGATGCGGTTTTTTTTAATAGATGATTGAAGAGGAAGGTTTATATGTATAAATAATAATTGTTAAGTTATTATACAGTGAGTGAAGCCGCAGACGGAAAGCTAGTCAATCATATAATATTGTATGAAATAAAAATTTTGTTATTTTGCAAGTAGGTATATTATTAACCGACTTCAAAAAAGGTGGAGGTTCTCAATTCGACCGTTTATATATTATATACCTATTATATATATGTGTTCGCGGATAACTTTGTCGTTTACGAACGGCTTTTGATATTTTTTTTTTATTAAAAAAAATATATAACTAGATAAAAGTTATTTGTCGTAGTTTGATTTATTATCTTTCATTAGGACTGCATGAGCTAAAAAAGTGTTCTAAATAGCCTTTTCATGATTCAGTATATTTAAAAATCTTTGATAATGCTAATTTTATATTGTTTTATTCTAAACTATATTTATAGGTCGCATCATGTAAAAAGAACGCTGACGGTTAAGCTGCGCATTGGCGATTTATTGGTCTATTTGGTGTTATGAGGTGGTATAAGAATAACAAATATGTAGTTGCGAAGCCACGACTCGAGAGCCTACTTCAAAAATAAAATAAGCAGCAAATAACTTTCGTGCTAAACTCGATACATGCCAAAACACACCCCATCACTTTCATCCAGCGTTCTTTTTACATGATTCGCGTTATACATAATATTTGATATAATAAAAAAGAATCGCGAATGTGTTGGCAGTGTTGGTAAGCGCAAAACTCAAGAACGGCTGAACAGATTTCGTTATTTCGTCTTTTACAATATTCCTTGATATCCGAGGATGGTTCTTATGAAGAGAAAACGTAAACATGTACCCCGGGCGAAGCCGGGGCGGTCCGCTAGTATTTGATACAATAGAAAGAAATCACAATTATTACCTAAAAACTTTTTGACCTATTGATATAGGTACCTACTAGATGGATATTACTATCCATAAAATTTATTTATTTAATAAAAATAATAATATTTATTTATTTTTCTGAATTTAGTTAAATTAAAATATAGTAGAGTGAATCCACATTCCTTATCAACAGCACGTGGCCTTTCCAATAATAAAATTCGCATTGAATCCGACACCGCAGTTTATTAGATAGGGCCATGTGTTTGTCTGTTCTGTGTTGTTTATTTTGGGCTTGTTTTTATTACGGGAAATGTTTCCTTAATTTTGTTAGAAAGGGAATTGTGTGTAATTTGTTATTGCCGTGTTTCGTAGTTTTATTTACGAACAAATACAAGATTATATATATAGCTTTCCGCCCGCGACTTCGCCCGCGTAGTCAAAGAAAAACCCGCATTCCCGTGGGATTTTCGGGATAAAACCTATCCTATGTGTTAATCCAAGTTACCCTCTATATGTGTGCTAAATTTCATTGTAATCGGTTCAGTAGTATTTGCGTGAAAGAGTAACAAACACACACACACACATCCTCACAATCTTTCGCATTTATAATATTAGTAGGATAGGAATTAGGATATAAGAAGAATGATAGATTTAAAATAACTGCTGAAATTCAATCTTTAGAAAAGTCCAATTTTTTCAGTTTTTTTTAATAGATAGAGTGATTGAAGAGGTAGGTTTTAGTATATTATTTATTAGGTTTTAGACAAAGCGGGCGAAGCCGTAGGCGGAAAGCTAGTTGTTAGCAAAATATGAAAGACTAAAAATTCTCATTTTCAAAACATTTCACGGTCGAGTAATTTTTTTTTCTCTACTTCGTTAGGTATACGTTTATATTAGTATAAACGGAACCCTAAATTCTCAAGTAGGTCACGTCTACCTGTACGCGTGCGCGTGTTTATCGTTTGCGTCTGGTTTTCATCAAATTCGGTTCAGCTAGTGCAGAGAGAAACGGAAATAAAACATACCTACATGTGTTGTGTGGCTTTGCTCGCATTGATTTGTTTTTTTTTCTCTTGTGGTTTTTGTTGAAGTTAATAGTAGAAAGAAGTACCACGTTGTGTACACATCTAGGTAATAATTATTTATAGACAACTAGCTTTCCGCCCGCGGCTTCACCCGCGTTTTCAAAGAAAAACCCGTTCCCGTAGGAGCTCCGGGATAAAACCTATCCTATGTCCTTTCTCGGGTATCAAAATATCTCTATACCGAATTTCATGCAAATTGGTTCAGTAGTTAAGGCGTGATTGAGTAACAGACAGACAGACAGAGTTACTTTCGCATTTATAATATTAGTATGGATATTATAAACTAGCCGGGCCCCGCGGTTTTACCCGCATTGCTCCGCTCCTATTGGTCTTAGCGTGATGATATTAGATATATACAGGGTGGCCCGTTTATAGTGGTCCAAAAATTTTTTTCAGC
>CAJQZN010033748.1:0-12659 GCA_907164685.1 Colias eurytheme
GACGAAAAACGACGTAATCGCGGACGAAGTCGCGGGCAACAGCTAGTACAAAATATATTTGAAGAAACTTAGGTTGGCCTTCAGGCAAAAGGGATCCTATCAAATGATAAACTTGACCTTGTATCTTAAAAGTAAGCATGAAAGGATCCTCTGATAATTGTTGAGCACCAAAGGATCATTTAAAACGCACTACAATAAGAGCGAATATTTTCTAAGAACTGTTTAGATTGCACATGTTCCTCTAAAAGTAGTGATTTCAAAGGTTCTGGTGTATCTTCAAACGAAAGCCGACTCCTTACTCCTCTTTAAAGCATTACAAAAAGAACATACTACGTTAATATCGCCTATACAGAAGATGATCTGTAATCAATTGTGAGGTTATAAGCAAACCCACTTTTATATTTGTCGGACCACACCACCGAATTCGTAGATTGATCTTCTATGTTTACCTCTTAAGTCATTAAGACTGTCGAAATCTGTCTACAATAAGACGGGCCTCTCGCTATTCGTCCGTTTCAAGAGACCAAATAGTTTCAATTCTTAATCTTTCATTAAACAAACTTATTAATCGTACTTGTCTCAAATAATCTTGTCTCAAATAATGGTAATATTCGCGTCCCTACTCTAGTCATTGCTTATGCTCATGTTCATCTTCAAGAGATCGAATAATATTATGGTGCACCCTATCATTTGTCAATCGGTCTTCATATTGAATAAAAGTTTCAGATTATCGAGATAAAATATTATGCCATTTGCGATCAGCTGTGAGACGTTATACCCTCTCAGTGAAGGTTTCGGTCTCACAGGATAGTACATGCCGTTCGCGGTCAGCTGTGAGCCGCAATTCTCGTTGTGAAGCGGTTTCAGGTTCTCGGCATAACACAATATGTTGTTTTCGGTCAATAGTAAGCCTCTTACCTCTAACAATCCTTGAGAACTCTTATTTCTCATTTTCTTAGCTTTGCTCGAATTTCGATATAAAGATTTTTTAGGTGGCACTGATGCGAGTAAATAAAAATTAAGTTAAAACGGACTGAGAGTGTTATAATCATCAATCATCATCATCATCAATACATATAATAAAATTGTGGAAAAGCGATGTCTGTACAATGAAAATATGTAGAAAAAAATTAGCAGGTGTTATTATTAAATCGATCTTGAACCCAAAACTGTAGTTAAAAATTTTTTTGTCTGTTTGTCTGTATGTTTGTGCACGCTAATCTCAGAAACGGCTTATCCGATTTAGATGCGGTTTTCACTAATGTATTGTGGTAATCTTCATTTAACAGTTAGTGTTTATTTCATGTCAATCGGTTCATAAATAAAAAAGTTATGACAATTTATAAGTAATCACGGCGAACATTTGCTAAGGCATTCTATTGTACACTGTACAGTGTACGATAAAACGTAATTTATCTGTTATACGCTACAGTTATTCCTTTACATGTCCAGATGATCATATCAAAATTCCCCAAGGGTTTGGGGGTAAGCTGAGGTAGTAGGGGGGGCGGGGTCAAATTAACATTATGGTTACTTCTAATAGGTAAATTTTCCACACAAAATGTCCTATTATGTCGTATTATATTTTTAACCCCCGACGCAAAAAGACGGGTGTTATGTGTTTGACTGCTATGTATTTCTGTGTGTGTGTGTGTGTCTGTCTATGGCACCGTAGCTGGCTAACAGGTAAACCGAATTAGATGCGGCTTTTTTTTGTTAGGCAGCATATTTTCCGACGCTGGTTCTTAGATAAATTGTATCGAAATCGGTTCATCCACTTATTATACCTACATAGGGGTAAAAGTGGGAATGAAAAAAATGATATAATAATTTATTTTTAAAGATCGTTGGGAAGTTTATGAAATTATTTATTCCTTTTTCTATACACTTTTCTTCGTCTAAACGGTTAAGTTACGTGCTCCCTCTCTCTCTCTTCAGCCTTTAGTTACGTGCGTGAGACAGGAAACATCTAATTTGGATTTGTTGCTGGATTTGATAAAAATTGAGTATCGATTAAGCTGATCAGTGGCTACACCATACATTATTAAAAACATCCATTTAAGAAAGGAAGGAAATAGAATTTGCTCCTCTCCCCCCCTGGTTCCTAAAAAATAATATGACATAATTTAAAAGAAATTTTACGTAGAATTAGTTATATAGGCATTTCTTTTTTGATTTTCGATATTATATATACTAATCATAATTTTTAATTACAATATTATGTAGTAACTATTTGGTATAGGTTAGGCATTTCATTTCTTGATTTTCTTTAATAAGTTGGTACGTAAGTTTTTTAGCTCAGTTTAGTAAGAAATTTTAATAACAATTCTTTTAATTATTTATGGTAGTACGTATTTACTCAATAATTGTATGTTAAGTAGTAATTCAGCATGGGCGTAGCCACGGTGGGGCTGGGTGGGGCGCTTACCCTGGCTTTGATCTGGTAGGTACCAATTGTGAAGGGGAATGGGCGTGGGCGTTGGCGTGGGCCTGGGAGTGGGCGTGGGAGTGGAAGCATGAAAATAAAAAAAAATTATTGTTGCCCCACCCTGAGCCCATGGTCATAGGTCCCATAGTCACTATTCCACGCGGACGAAGTCGCGGGCACAGCTAGTAGACAAATATAATCAGAAAGCTTTGAACTCCTAAGCTCAACCATAAAAGATAGACATTAATTATGATGTCGGGAGATATTTTTTATATAATATGGAGAACATTTCTTTCATACTAATAATTGTACCAAGTTTCGTTTAAATCCGTCGAGTAGTTTTAATTTCTATAACGGTTATACAGACAGACAGACGGACAAAAATTTTTGGCGTCAGTGTCGATCCCTAATCACCTCGTGATAGTTATTTAGGAAACATATTTCATGTACAGATTTAATATAAGTATTATTCATATAATTAGATGCCAATTTCCATGTAACGTTAAATTCGACTATACAATAACTAATAACAGACAACGCAGGTTACTCTCGTTTCCGTAAGTTGAGGCGGCTACATATTCGGTCCTCATAACTTCACTTTTTGTGAACGAAACGACAGCGCGGTTTAATTCGATGCCAACACCATCAAAAAAAGGAAATATTTTTAATTGTGAAAAAATATTATGATTTACACTATAAATACTATTTTAACATTAACACAAAATATAAGACTGTGAGTGTGTAAAAATAAATCCAGCTAGTTTCACATCAAACTTATGTTTTTAATTAGGTATACGACATGAAAATATATTAATTACCAAGCAATAATCATACAGGTAAATACTGAACAAAAGTATTAACAGTCAAAGTATATTTTTACTTACAACATGTAAATGATGAAGGAATAATAATTATCAACGAACTAACCTTTTTGTATTATTGTTTATAAATATAAATTCATAAACAATAAATTTATAAAGAATAGAAAAAATTCGACCACTAAAGAATGCTGGTTCGAGTCCCGCCTCGTTATCGAATTTTTAAAACACGAAGATTTTTAAAAATGTAACCAATGAACACAATTAATATTAGATTAACTGTAATGGTGTCTAGTTTGACTTAAAATAATAAACATCTACCCTCACTTTTAAAAATGTAGTATATTCACACGAATTATAAGCGCACCTTATAGGGAAGGGAAGATATGGGTTAAAGAGTTAAATAAATAACATAACATAATTATATTTAAATTATTAATTTTTAACATTGTGTTCAGTAGTGTTAACATGTAAATTGATTTGATTTTTACGAAATCTCATAGATGGCGCTGTTTCAAATTTGTATACTAATAAATTCATTAAACTGATTCTCTGCCCAAATTACGTAAATGACATAGTTTTTATTGTGTAAAGCTAGATAATAGCATGGCTTACCCGAAACCAACATTTAAACATGAGTCTTTAGATTGTACGCTGTCGTAATACACGGAATACGTAAGAAAAAAAAAAGGTTCACAGCTCCTCCCCCGGAGGTGATAGCATGATAATATGTTTAAAAAAGCCTCACCCGACCTGTTAGTAATATTCATGCAAAATTTGAAGTCAATCTATGCAGTACTTTTCGAGATTAGCCTGGACAAACATACAGACAAACAGACAAACAGACAAACAGACAAAAATTCTAAAAACTATGTTTTTGGCTTCTATATCGATTATAGATCATGGATTATGTATTCTTTTAAAAAAATATTCAATGTACAGTTTTGACTTTCCTACGATTTTATTATATGTATAGATTCGACTACAACGAATTGTCGAATACAAGAAATCAATATTTCTCGAATTTAAAATATTACAATTTTTCCTACAGTAGGGCGACGAATGTATTTTCGCATAGTAACGGAGGGGAACTCGCGGGGGGTCAAGTGATGCGGGCCACGTACCACAAATGCAGCTCCCTCACCAGGTGATGTAGTCGACTAGCCAATTGAATACATCGCGGTTCCGCATCAGTGTGACCTTTAATTATTTTATCTATTCCGAACACATGCTTAGTTTGTTGTACCGAGCGCGAAAGAAAGTCATCGTGTTTTTAGTAAAATTACTATGTAAACTAACATAATTTAATACTTAGGTACATATTATATAATGATGCGCTCAAACTGTTAATCTACATTTAATTTAGATTATTATTTGAATTACTAAGTAATGTAGAATTTAAATCAAATTCATGTTTTCCTCAGATTTTCGATGTCCTCCGATTTTAAGATTTTCTTATCAGAGTATTCAATTTTAATGTAGTTTATTTTTATAAGAGACAATTAAGAACATTCAAAAATAAAGTGTCACGTATTTTTTTTAAACGACGAATGACGAAAAACGACGTAATCGCGGACGAAGTCGCGGGCAACAGCTAGTCTGCAATATACTATTATATAACCAACTAGCTTTCCGCCTGCGGCTTCACCGCGCAGTCAAAGAAAAACCCGCATAGTTCCCGTTCCCGTGGGATTTCTGGGATTGCGTCATTTTCCCGGGATAAAAAGTAGCCTATGTCCTTTCTCGGGTATCAAAATATCTCCATACCAAATTTCATGAAAATTGGTTCAGTAGTTTAGGCGTGATTGAGTAACAGACATACAGACAGAGTTGCTTTCGCATTTATAATATTAGTATGGATTACCAGCAATTTCATAGAGAAAACTAGTAAAGAAACGCATCAGGGGCTGTATTATAACATCTTATTTCCAGACAGTTTACGCCGTGAATTGAACTGACTGGAAAAATCACATTGATTGAAATAACCATGGCTGGTTGTTGCGATCATAATATGAATTAAAAGGAAATGAGAGGTCATAAACGGCCCCAGAACATTAGTAAAGATATTAACGGTATCATACCTTTTATTACTACCTACTACTACTTAATCTAGGTGAGGTCAAAGGGCATAAAAATGAACAAATTATCTGCTCAATTTACTAGCCCTTCGTATAGTATAATCATGTTGTTATAATAATTGAAGTGTGAGAATCAAGAACAATGATGCTCGTTTACTAAACATAAACATGTAATTGTCGGCTTAAACTCGGTCTCATCATTATTTAAATCAGCGTAAAATTTTAATCATAACTCAATTCAACAAATTTAAATGAAGAAATAGTTAATGCCTGCATCTCTGTTAATTATTAGATTTATTTAGTTTACCAAAAGATTGCTTTTTCGTTTCCCTTAGCACAGCTTTGTATAAAACTATTTTTGAAGTGAAACTTCTTTATCGGGGTTGGAAAAAAATTTAGTGTAACATTTTTTCGTTACGCGTGACATTTTTCCGTTACGCGCCATCTTTTTCTTATCCCTACCACGCGAGATTCGACGACGTATTTCTGTAAAGTTGCATATATTAAATTATTTTTTGAAAAATAAGGTCATAAGGAAGTTTCACTTCTTACGTGTGTACACTAGTACACGCACACATTGTTTATTTATTATGATAAACGCCTCTTTCACATAGCTTATTCCACCAGATTTATTTATGTTTCCATATATTACATACACCGTGCCTTTGCTTTGACAATAATTACCATCGAGTTTACGCTTCAAAGAGCATTAGATTAAGGCACTTTCTAACAGTAAAGGGCGAAACGCACATAACAATGCATTAGCCCGTCGATTATCCGACTAGCACTAAACACGTCCTGTCAATTAGGCGACAAGTTCACACAATGAAAAACATAAAACCGTCCAACAATGCGGCG
Source organism: Colias eurytheme (assembly GCA_907164685.1). NCBI lineage: Eukaryota > Metazoa > Arthropoda > Insecta > Lepidoptera > Pieridae > Colias > Colias eurytheme. The sequence goes on from CAJQZN010033748.1 coordinate 6,183, forward strand.
CGTGAATTAGCCTCGTTTGTACGGGCCCTTATATGGCGAGTACTTGCCTTATTAACGAATACAATGGCATCTAATAGTGTACCTCAAATGGTCGTGGAGTCACACCGTCGTGACACTTGATTAGTGGTACATGCTGGTAATGAATTCGTACATGGTAGGATTTTGTGGGTCATGAGCTGGGAAAAACGAAGATCAAACTATTCTTGTATAGAACGTCATACTTCAGCAGAAGATAAAACTTACTCTGCATTGATAAATAAACAGCTTTTAGTATAAATGGAAAACAAAGCTAAATTTTAAATTAATTTTACAGTAAGAAACGCATAAAATATCTATATAATTTGCTTCAAAGAAAGAAAACAAAAAAATAATACATAAGTATTAAGTATCGTGTCGTACCTATCCAATGATATTTTCAGAAAGTTTTAAAAACTTAGAGTAGCATTACATTTATATAAAAATTTCACGCTATTCATTCTTTATTCAAGAAATCTGAGCTCAGAAAAGCTGCATTATTTGCACAAAAGCTATTTTTAATACTTGGAGATAAATGAGACGTCGTCCTCTGCGAAGTGTGATTAAATTATTGCCATCAGATTTTCACATTAAATAAAATAAATGTTTTAATAAAACTTGCGATTTTCAAATGCAGCAGAATATAATAGTGACGTCATAGAAGTGTGAAAATATGACGTCGTCAGCTAGTAGTGAAAGATAATATGACGTAACTCCATAATAGGTTAAATAAATAAATAAATTACCAGATCAGCAAAATATTCAAGGAGAATATCTTCTGTGACGTCACAGAAGCTTAGCGGGAAAATATGACGTCGTCAGTTAATTCAGACGATTGGTATATGCGATGACGAGACGAGTTCTACCATATAAAATTTTAAAGAGCCTTGCGTAGATCCAGATCAGCAGAATATTCCAAGAGATCTTCTGATAATAACGTCACAGAAATGGGCGGGAAAATATAGCGCCATTCGCTGGTGCAGATCATGAAAAAATATAAAAACTCTTTGGAATGTAATTGTATATCAACGTATACGCCCAAATAAAATAAATCAAAAATCTCTCAATCAATAAATCAATAATACTTCATAATCAAAGTCGAGTGTAACATTATTTTTTATTAATATTGCATCCTCTTTTCATCTCCTTATCGCATTAAAAAAAATACAAACATTAGCGCGCCAAGTCGTCTATCAAGTCCCCCAAGAAAATCGATTACATTTCTTAAAACGATTAACATTCGAATCGTTACAATCGCCCGGCACTATTCATCTTATTTAATTCACTTAGCTCCCCAAGTTAAATCGAAATTATTCTCGAATCATTCGAAATGAGGCGAGCGGTAATCGAGTTACGACCCTCGGGTAAACAGTTTTGAGTTGTGGCCGAGATTTTGACGTAATGGAAAACCTACTCGGTGTCGGTACAAACTTGATTAGCTGAAGTTTACAAAGGGATGTTTTAAAAGAAATTTGTACCAACTCTGTTGGGGACTTTGAAATGTTATTGTTTGATGATTTTTTGAATATTTATAGCCGATATTTATCAAGATTTATTCAGGTATCTATAAATAGGCTATGCAATAAATGCAATGCAAACGAATATCGATTCGTAGATATCGTAGATGTAAACAATAAATAAAAGACGTCGTTAACATAAAATATAATAATATTTATTTGCTAAAAACATGGTACACAGAGATATCAAAAAATTTGTAATTGTTCATCATGTTTCGCTTAGTCAGAGCATGGAAATATTACGTAAAATTAAATTAATTATCTACAATCAATATTGAAAATAAATCCCATTAACTTTTTTACAATAAAGGAAAATTATAAGCTATTTGTCAATATAGAAGCAGTAGTTCTACTAAATGACCAAACAAGTAGGTACATTATTTAATATTATATTGCGCAAGCTCGTTACTGCTATGATACATAAAATAACATAACCGTTTATCAAACGAAATACGCACAAGACAGCCGTCTACACAATGAGCAATAAAATATACACGTTATAAATTTCACTAGCACATATTCAAAATTGCAAAAAATATAAAATGTCATACGCTCATAGTTTATAGCGCCGTAAAGTGCAAGTCTACGCGCTTAGACGCGTTCCAGCGCGCGCTTACCGTGACAAATGCTTCTAGAACATTCGGTTCTAGTGCTGGCGGGAATACAATATTTTGAGAACAAAATAATGTGAAAAATGTTGCTTGTTTATTATAGAAATGATTCTAGGTACATGGTAAGTAGAGTCAGCGATGTATTATGCATTCGCTACAATTATGGTTAATTATTATTATGCGATAAGTATCCTTAGTAATCAACTACAAAATATAAGTAAGAAAAAAAACGTTTTACTCTTTTAAAAAAAGTTACCCGCATTTAAACTATGCAATCTTACACCGTTCGATTCCTTGCCCAAGAAGCTAAATCAGCAATATAAATTTTTAATCGTTGTTTTTTGTTTATTTTCACTGCAACTATTGCACTTCACGGAGGGAAAAAGATCGCGTGGTCGTTCACCAACACGATGGACAGACTAAGTCAAAAACACATCTGCCACTAATTTTTACACGGTCGTAAGAGATGCCATGGACAGAGACCGGTGGAGGCAAATCATCCGCTCCAGATGCAACCCTGATACTGACAAGAGAGAGAAATTGCTCTTCACAAATTCTTCTTACAAACTGTCGATCGTGGTTAAGTCTAGGCCGTAAGATAAAATTAAATAGGTAATAATCATTGAGGTATTATTATTACGTACATTACTACGTACGTAGTACAAAGTAACTCAATGATAATAATACAATTATATTTGAATTACGCTATCACTACAAACGTACAACAACACAAAACATAAGTCTGCTTTTGACTGCAACGTTTTGATATACGCGTTTCAGTTCAATACTTGAAATAGTTTTATACGTCCATTTTATGGCTCTACGTATATTTATAAGTAACTAGCGGTCCGCCCCGGCTTCGCCCGTGGTACATGTTTACGTTTTCTCTACATAAGAACCATCCTCGTACTTCAAGGAATATAATAAAAAAAGAATTATCGAAATCGGTTCAGCCGTTCTCGAGTTATGCGCTTACCAACATATTTTGCGATTCATTTTTATATATAAGAAGATTATAACTAACCTGATTGTTTTTAAAATGAGCTTAAAGTCACGTTTCGTACACTTTTTTGTTTTGTTGAAGTTTTGTCAACAGGAAAGGCGAAACGAATTCTCTTAGCTCCAGTATGTTTAATGGTTCGAAATTACAACAAAATAGAGAATGAACATTTAAGGAACCTAAAGAAAATATTTTAATAATAATGAAGTAAATAATTAAATTAAAATAAAGTTTGCCGGTATATTTCTTCAGACTTGTTTGACGACAAAAGCAAAATTAATATTATGTTGTAAGTTAAAGATATTTGTAAATTACTTGACTACTTTAACGTACAAATATTGCATTATGTATCAATTTTTTTTTTATTGACATAACATTACATAATCTGCATTCCGCTCCAATATTACACTCTATTCAATAAACTTGGCACCTACAAGCGGAACTATATTCACAAAAGTGCTACCAACACTCACTAAAAGACATGATCTTTCACCATTTGTCGCCAAGCCGTTTGACATCGGAGCGCCGACATAAATCAGCGTTCGAAACAATGCCGGTGACAATTACCGTTTGTGAGTACGCGCTTTGTTCGCGAGCTTATAATCTGTGCACTACGATTGGGTGCGAATTCGAGATTTAAAAATTTGAAAATAGAAAAAAAAATAAATTTCGAAGACCATTATTTGGTGACACATTGAAAGAATTCGATGGATTAATTTGAATTTTTCAATTTCGAGCTCTATCATATTTTGTATTTGGTTAACTTGCTTGACTTTTGCATTCTTATCTGTAAAGCGTCCACTTTAGGCTTCCGCTGCAACTTTAATGAAGCTAGTTGTATCATAATATCGTCTGAAAATGGTATACATTATTAATACCTAGTTCATTGCTTCATCGTGTAGTTTCAGTATTAGTATATATTCTTTACTATATTAAATCGAATCCATTTTGCAATACATTTACAAACTATAACAACTAATGCTTAGAATATTCTATTACCGCATGTCTTATTTTAATACCTTCATTCTCTTTGAAAGCCGCATATAGCACTCTAATTCGTCGTACAAGCAATGCCGAAGATGATTAACGAGGCCCATGACAGTTGAGTCTTTTGAGTTGTTTCCAAGAAACCCAATACTATTGATTGGGTTCAAATTCAAAGGGCTCGCTTGCAAATGGCTGAGTCAAACGTTTGACTGCCGAGTATCGAGTTACTTCTCATTTCATAAATAATATTCAACAAAGTTCGATATCGCTGTAATTTAATCGCTATCGAGCTAGATTTAGAAGTTAAATTCGCATTTTCAGTGACAGTACAGATGTAGGTATTATTTCTAATAGTAAGTGACTTATAAATACTAACACATGACGCATTTATAAGATAGTGTTTGTGTTTCATGATATAGTTAACGGACATTATAGACTTTGAAATGAGATAGTTTTGCGAGTAAATGGCTGATGTACGATTTATTAAGACACCATCAACATTGAACAAATACGTTTAATTTGTAAGAATATAAAATACAGAATAACTAATTATACTACGACCTTTCCTTTAGTCCTCTGCAGAAGCTTCAACAACAACCCGTCCTCTCTTTGAGTCATACATAGGGTTTCTAAAAGCAGTACTAATTCCAGACCGCGTACTGATAACTGAGTCCCGCCGGGTAAGAGACACGACGCTATCTGTTCTCCGTTGATATCTTGAAAACATCCCAGGTCTTTCGCCGATCGGTAATCTTATCTCAGGCAACTTATAATAATACGCATATACTGCACCAACCACAAGAGCTACAGCGAAAAACATTGAAACGAATATCTTCCCTCCCAGTCCATATTTGTATAAAGGCGTGCCGCTGATAACAGCTTCTTTAATACCCTGTACCCAATGTCTTTGCATTCGATGGTCCACGTCATTAACAACTTGAGCGCTTGTTCCAGTGTATTCACCTTTATCGACCACGACCAACTGAATTTTACTTTTAATTTTTCCGATATGGTACTCTAAATCTTCTTTTCCGTATCCATCAATAACTGATTCTACAAGTTCCTTAAATGTCATTAGATCAAAACTTTGATCAACATCGAAGGCGATTACTCCTCCACATATCTTACAACAGTGACCTATGGGTTGGATGGGATCAACACAAGTCGGCACTGAACAAATTTTTGCACTACAATCGATTTTCATTACATTCACTTGGCATGGACAACCGCTTCGAGACTTACACTGCCTATTAGTAGTATATATACCAGTTTCTTGGTACTGATTCAAAATAAATTGCTGAGATTGATCTCGTTGATGCAGTACATAATCACTGAACCTATTTGTGTCGTAGCTCACACCATTCATCTTAATATCTCGAACAACTTGCTGTTGATCTGGAAGCGAAATTGTAAATACGGACCCAGCAGGAAATTCCACGGTATCATCAAAACAAGGCACTCTTTCTGCATCTGGGGTAGCATCGTTGAATTTCGGTGAACTCCACACATCTGGTTGTGCCCATGAAGAGACGGAGTTCTCCAAGAAATAAATATTACCAGTATTTGTACAATTGGAATTCTCTGTTGGTCCAAATTGTAGTTCTCCGTTACCAATTACTAATTCACCATCTTGCGGTAACACAAATCCATTGATGTCTGTTTTCGTCTCAATACTAACAATACCACTGAGGCTTTCTGGAAAGACAACTGTCTGTCGTGGACAAGGAAGTTTTCCATCTTTGAAATTGAGTTTTAGATTGAAATCAGTATTCGGTATCCATTTGACTTTAGCAGTTAATGAAACGGATATCAGACACAAAAATGCAACGAGTCCAGAACACATAATTGCTAGTGTTGTAATTCAATGGATGCAGTGTAACAAATGGGCAATTGGAGGACAGATTGTAATTTGATACTAAATGATGTCTGGTCGTTTATCACTGTTGTTTATATCGATGACGCATGCTATCAATTTTGTGTAAAGTGGGTGGATGTCTAACCAATTAGAATTTGAGTTAAAACGTGATATATTGAGATTAAAGGTTAATTAAGAGTGTGCTGCGTGTTCAGGCCAATTTTGTTTAAAATTAATAAGTATTACTCATAAACCTAAGCTACCTAGCATATAAGCTAAGGTTTAATTACGATAGAGGTAAATAAAAAGTGATTAGATTCAAAGAAAGGCAACGGCGATATAGTTCACAGGTAATTAACGTATAAAAATATTATGAGCGACTCTCCGTGAGCTAAATCATAATTGTTTGCGACTTAACCTAGATTTTCAATTTCATTATTTTATCTTATATCTTAAGCTTAATGAAATCTTCTTGAAACTTAAGTGAATTTT
>CAJQZN010033753.1:0-12431 GCA_907164685.1 Colias eurytheme
TTCTAACCTCTTTTATATGTTCTGTGGTTTTGGATGTGGCACGAGAGACCAAAGATCGGCAGTGATACGTGAAAGCACAAAATGGGATGTGTTCATTAGACTAGCGCGGAGAGTGCGGGATTACTCGACTTTTATACTGTATTACAATAAGATTGCATACTGTCCATTTTAGCGCCACTTCGAACCAACCCACGTAGGTATGTGTTATATACAACTCGAGAGAAGGATCAAACTGCAAATAATATTGATTAACACTAATGTTTTGAAGATTACTTTAATTTTCTATGTATTACATTAGTGAATAAAACACAGCCATTTCTATAAAAATTGGAAAAATAAAATAGTTTTGTCAAGTCACAAACCTTTGTATCGAGTTGTATATCGATAGATAGAAAATCGTTCCTGTAGTGTGAATAAGAACTGAGTAGAATGATCGTATACTTCATGTTTATTTGGCAAAAACCCAACCAAAAATATATTATGCTCTATTTCATTTAGATTTATTTTATTTATTCATATAAGAAGTATGGCTGTGTGAAGAGTTTTGTCGGTAATTTACGTATTTTACCATGACTATTTATTGACACTAATAATTATTAAATTGGAAATAAATGAAATGCGGTGCTGGTGTTTTGAACTTACATGATTTACTTTTATCATAATCAATTTGTCATGCATTTCAGTTTCTTTTTTTTTATAGAAAATGGTCCCAACGCACTTAATTATAATTATAAATAGACTGAGTATTATTAATTTGCTCTAAAAGTATAGAAATTTATGGCTTTTTAAGAGTAGACATTTTTTTATAACGAACTATCATACAAACGTGTAACTAAAGTTATATAGATATAAAATATGAAAGAAATGCTAGTATTATACATATAAATAAATATATAGCGGAAAGAGTAAATTATTTTTCAAATGGAATATTGGCGACATATCTATTGGCCATACATTTATATTTTACCGCCGTCCTGTCGAGCAACTTACATATCTAATAAATTCAATGGTATTTATTTATTCTCTTACCTTCACTGCTTTGTTTTTCCTTTTTAGTTTTGCTTATTTTCATATCTTAGTATACGTATTGTATAAAATTATCCAATGTGTATACGACGTGGAACGATTTAAATTATTGCGAGTTGAATCTCGCTCTAACTTTTAATAAACTAATGCGAGAGAGATAAAGCTCGTTATATTTTGTCACCATGTTTTATAGCACAATAATGGTTTATTTCCTATTATGTATACTTATTCATTATATTGTTTTTTTATGATACGTCGCGCCTTGAAGTGCCCAAATGGTAACCAGTGAGAATCGTTATACTCTTTTTGTAAAATAAATATTTATAAATACAAATACATTAGTTAATAGAATAATGTGAATTAAATGTATTATTTAATGCAAGGACAGACGTAGTTTAAACTGTTTTATTATAAAGATTCTTTATAGCAAGATTGTGTGTGAATATTTTGTCTAGTTAGATTGAAACCACACTTTATTAATTACTTCTAGAGCAATTCATTAACTGTCCGAATCTATGTTTTATTATAATTGTTTAATACTAAGGAAAATTGTTAATCTGAACATAACGTTGATTCTGGTAAATCTGTAAATATTTTATCGATTTCTTTTTAAGGTCTAAATTAAATAACCTTGTGAAATATGTGTGTAATAAAATACTTGTAATATATTTAATAAATTGTTTTATTTTTCTACCTTCAACATTTCAAGAATTACAAAACACATCAACAAATAACGAAATACATTTAAATATTATACACCAAGAACAGACGTATCGTTTCCTCTCACGAATAGAAGAGGAGGCATGCCCCTGCTCAGAATCTCCAACCACGACATGTATAGGGCAGATGACACATTCTGAAAATTTAAAAGCATTTTTAGAGCAATTTAACAGGTGAATTTTGTTCAGTACAAATTCTTAAGAAAACTAAGAATAATTTACTTAAGTGAAAGCTATGAGCTTAGGCTATGAGAATGAATGTGAAAATATGACATTAACATAAACCTACTTGTCGCGGCATGGGCAGTGTCATTACAACCATGGATGCATTCGAAGAGTTTTCTAAGAGCAATTCTCGGAGTCTCAAATGGCGGTACGTTTTCCATTGTAATCTCTGCAACTCTGCTTCAGTTATCAATACATCTAAAAAGTAATATCAAATAAGTTATCTAGACTAATTAAAAAAGTCATAAACTGAAAGGTTCGAAATCAAATGCTTCGATCATTGGGTGGGTAGATGCTGAAATTAAATGATGAGATAAGTTTAGAAGTAAATATTTTTGTTAGTATATAATTTTTATAAATGGGCTTTATAGAGAAATTTATATAGAGATAACATGTGCCTACCGCTTTCCGTGTCGGATCTGAAACGTTCAATAATTGTATTGAACATTTGTATGGTTTCATTTTGAGGAGGATCGTAAAGTCCTTGTATAATCGTTAGAGATGTGTACTGCAATCGCATCTTTTGTAACAAAGCTATCATCCTAAAACAAATAAAATATTAGCATTATCTACATAATGATAAATATTCTTTTAGACTGAAAAGTTTGGTGTAGGTATTTTTTTCGGGGATAGTGCCTGAACGAATATTATTGAGACCATGTAGGTACTCGTAATATTTAGGGACAAGTTAATGAACACAAGCACGCTCATAACGTTTCGATACATTTTAGGTCGAGTGATATCGTTGAAAAAAATGGATTTCTTCCATAGCGGGGGGAATAAAGGTGTTTTAACTATTCAATAATTATACTACTTTATGAAGTTCATTTTCTAAGATTGTAACACGAATATACCTTAACTTAGTTGTACCTAAGCTAAAATAGTGGAATTTTAATTCTCACGAATATGAATATGAACTATGTTGTTAGTTATTACCGTTCCTCCGCATCCTCTATTTCATGACAGCTCCTGGCCAAGGCGAATATTCTGATGGGGATTTTTTCTCGAAATCCTCTTATCGCTATAATATACGACAGAAGTACGTTCAAACCTCCGTCATCATAGAGCCACCACGTATCTAAACTATTTTCCTGAGTAAAATGGTCTATTATTCATAACAAAAATAAAAGTATTGCCTCATTTATTTGTACTTTATCGTGTATTGCAGGATTTTATCAGTATTTATATTTTATATACTATTCATGGTAAAAGACAATGTGACATACATCATTATAATATTATTTTATATGATAGGTATCTACTTAATAATCTAAAGTTTAATACCTCATCTATAACTAAAGACTTAACCGGCTCGGATTTCAAGATGCTCAAAGTAGGTGAATGCTTGTGATGTTGTATAGATATACCCTCAACATCGTTTGTAATTTCTCCTAGTGAAGATATTATATTATTATCTGTATCTAAAATAAAGCAACTTTTTATTAAAGATATGCTTAGATATACAATAGGGTTATTGTTTTAAATACTAATACCAAATCTATATTAATTATTATTCATGTAAAATACGAATAGCATACCATCTATGGACTCATCATGATTATTTTCAAATTCCATTTCGGAATCTGCGTTCATAATAGCGAGAACTTCAGAATGCAAACGTAAATCCGTATCAGTGTTGGTTTTGTTCTTAGCTTGTGATTTATATGTTGGTCGAGCTATTTCTGGTACACGAAGTATCGCAACCGCAAGCTGTTGTTCGAACACTAATCTGGATGGAAAATATTTTTACGAAATTTGTAAGCATCAATAAAGTTCAAATTTCATTGAAAAGAAAATTGTGGCTGACCCTCATCGCTCATAAAGTTGATACTGTTGATTAGCTTACGTCGATCCTCGATAGTAAATTTTATATTTCGTATCAATCTTGTTAGTGAGTAGGGAATAGGCCATTATCTATTTTTAATAATTTTATACAAATAAGTTAAAACGTTTCATATGTAAAACTCACTGAATCATTCTAACATAAGTTTTCAATTTATTTAGTGGTGATTTCATCCAATAACTTTTATAGCCAATAAGCACTATATTCGGTGTTAATCTGCCGAGTCCGCTGCTTTGTATGACAGTTCTTATACCATCTTCCAAGGAGCATCCATCAACAACAACATAGAAACCGCGATGCTTTCGTGATCGTAACCATTCTTCACCTAATCGTTGAAAGCGAAGCCTTTGGGCACATGTCAAAAGTGTCTGTGAAGTTATGGATTGGAAACATAAATATTGACATGAATGTTATTCTTTGTTGTTCGTGTGTGTAATCGTTCGTTTGTGTGTAATAAATAAGTATATTTTGAACTTAATTATAATAAGTATATGTAATGTTTATGTAATGTTTATGTAATAATTTTTTTTCTGATTATGCGGAGCTGTGAAATTATGTTTGCATGCCAGTATAACTGGCGAATGTGCTGTACTTTTCCATAAATAATAACTTGTGAACCACATTTGAGCAAATAAAGATTTATTTATTTATTTATGAGCAGGTAGGTATGATAATGTAAGAAGTATAGAGAGAATATAAGGTGCCTTCTCATAGAATGCAATTACCTCGTTTATATCAGCGACGATCATGAATGAGCCTGCTTTGGTAATGAGGTGACCCATATCGAGAAGTGCTGGCCGAATATACGGGCGGCCAGCGAGTACTAGCAATTGGGGATTGTATGAATTAACGTTTTCCGTCATATACGTCATTTGCACTAGCGATGATACCGTCTCTTGGTATCTTTGAGCTTCGGTACTGCTGCCCCAACTGACATCTTTAAAAAATAGTTTGACTCGTCACTTACCTTACCAGGAAAATTGAAATATATATTTTCTGTCTCATTAATTTGTCTTTTTACTATTTACTGTCCAAGAGGAATAAAAGTAATCATAATATCTACCTGGCTTGCGGTAATGTACCAAAAGATACAAGGTTAAAAATATCGTGATCGTTAGTAAAGCCATCATCCAGCTGATGATCATCATAATCAATATGCACATAAGAAATCCAAGTAATGATAACCATCTGTTGTAATACTGAAATAAACAAATTATACGGCTTGTTTTATTTACATCATGAGTTGTTCATAAAAAAGCTTCTAGACAACGAAAATTATAATACAAAATTGGTGTTTAAAATACTTAGAGAACAATAATTAACTGATAGCAGGTTCCTAATTGCAAGTATACAGGTACGGGTGGCATTTTCCAATGTTTAAACGCGAGGAGGACAATAACACAGAAAAATGTATAATATTTTGATATACCCACTTGGAACGAAGGCCGCCAATTGATAGACATAACTAGTGCCGCGTGGAAAGTGCAAAAGTTTATTAGAGCATATGAGGCGAGGTAGAAATTAGTTATCATTGGCGCTATTGCATTCAAATCCGCTGTGGAAAATAATTCATCATTATTCAAATAATTCAAAGCATTATTAAGACTCTTAACATGATAGTTAAATTAATTAAAAAAAATCTACGATTTTTCCAGATGAATGCATACTCAATGTAACTACTTATTTAATATTTAAATTTTATTTATTTACCAATTAAAAGAAAAGTAAGTGACAAGAAAAATGTGAGAACGTATCCCCGATAGGGCTCCCCGTGCTTGCCGTAGGGCTTCGAGAAGAAGATCAAGCCGGGGTAGATGCGGTCCATTCCCAAAGCTTGGATTAGTCGTGGCACAGATAACAAATTAGTGAGTGCCGTCGATAGAGTCGCCGCCCAGCAACCCGCGTAAATTATCGCACTTGAGAAAGCCATCAATTGCATTATCTGGCAAGAATCAAGATTTATTTTAAAATGTTAAAAGATAAACATGAATTAATTTACACTATTAACCAGTTTATAAAATTGCTAAAGGTTCAAGCTACAAAACAGGATATAAGCTGGATTTTACCCCATAATTATTGTGTAAACCGTAAGGACAGTTAGGTTTACAAGCATCAATAGGTTGTAAACCTAAACTGGTGATATTCCCACTCGCGTCTCTTAGCGCAGCCGCGCCGCACAGGACAGCCATTAGTAAATAAGATATCATCGATATTGCTAACGCTAGCAATGTTCCTTTGGGAATTGCTGAAGCTGGATCCTAAAATTCACATTTATTTTTTTTATTACTAAGCTAACTAAGTAGGTGGATAATGGATATAAAAATAAAATACGAAATTTGGGTACTGTTACTTTTAAAAATATTTAAGGACTCTACCCATTACAATGTACCATACTATGGCTATAACAGGAAGATGTCAGGAATCAGGATTGTCAGGTAATTAAAAAGTATCAGATTACGCCCACTGGATCGATCATAGTATGATCGTAGGGAGGATTATCATAATTTGTACATATTGGTTTACCTTTAAATCACCACAAATATTTGCTCCAGCTTGAACGCCTGTGACAGCAGGAAAATACATAGCAAAAACAGAAAAGAAATTGTGGTGTTCATTGTCACTATAACGAAAGTCCGGAGCAAAATTTTCTGTTACAGTATTTACTGAAATATAATGTAGCTTTTAACATCTTAATGAGTTTGTATGTAGGTTCATATACATGATATACATATTTATAATTATGACAAACCAATAGGGAATTGTTTTAGTTAAAACATGTATTTTATTTGAGCATTATGTATCTGTAAAATAAATACAAACACTCACCATTAATACCAACAAAGCCCTGTGCTCGCTCAATCTCACTCGTAGGGCCGATAAGTACACCCAAAACATAATTAAGAATTGCAAGCACAATTATTGTAATAAGAAAGTTCTGCAAACGAAATATAATATATAAAGTAATAAAAAAAATATGTACCTTAGTCCTTATATAGGACATAGAGAAAACTTATTGCAAATTTTTGGCATTAACTTTGACTGCCTGACCTGAGTTTTGGTTTCCCAATCCATCCCGAATGCGCAAATTAGGCACATAAGAAACAAGGCTATTGCTCCTACAATTCGTATATCATTAACATCATTATCTATAATTTTCATATTATAGCTTTTCAATAATGCGTTCAATGATTCGCAAAATCCAATAGTGTTCATACTGGCAGCTACTGCGTTTGCGAATGCGAATATTATTCCTACTGATGCACCGAGTTCTGCTCCCAATGATCGTGATACTATATAATATACTCCACCTAAACCAAATTTGTACATAGGTAATTATAGTAGAATATAAATAAACTTTGGTGATTTCTTATTGTTCTAGATTACTTATGTTTTTAGAATCTACGTTGTATAAAAACAAACGTAGGTTAAATAACTTTTTTAGTTATTCTTTTTAGTTTACATTCTCCGATGGTTTTGATTGATAATTATTAATTACCCCCTTGTAGTTCTCCGTTAGTACATATTGCGCTGAGAGATAGTGTAGTTATAATACAGACGACCCCAGACAAGCATATTATGGCTATTGTCAACCCGATGCCAGCTTGCCCCACGATCCATGCAATACGAAGGAATAACATCACGCCCCAAATATTTAATAGACATGGTATTAATACACCCTGTAATAAAATAATGGTAGTGTTGGAATCTAAATGTAGATACAAAATATAGATTTTATACATCCAAGGCAAATTATAGTTACCTGTATCCACCCTAATTTGATGTTATATGTGGTCAATTCCGGCGTAGGTTCAATCTTCTTCCTATTGCCTTTTTCCTAATAATAAAATGTAAATTAAAATGAAAAAAGAAAAGATACCTAAGTACTCTTATGAAAATTGTATATTCTATACTTACCTCATCTAAAATAGATACATTGCCACTCATCGCAGATGTATTTAAACTTCGAAAACTCATGACAAGCGATAGTTTTCTGGGATTTTCTGTATCTGTAATTATCATTTTAAATGTAACTGTAGTGGAAATATAAAAAAAATCTTCTTACTAAATATCAATTCTCATTAAGTTCTGTATTGAAACAGTCCACGCAGTCTCACCCAAATTATTATCTGAATTAGACATTAATTTTATTCCTACATCCATTACAAGGTTAATTGTATAGTTCAGTTAAACAAGGCTGCTAATAAAATTGAAATTGAAAAGTTTTGCAAACACTGTCTTCTGCACGCAGCCTGTTTTAACTGACAAAAATCAGCTCTTTACCAGTTACAAGCGACCAATGTAAAGAGAGCTAATATGAAGTCCTCAGGCTTCTTAATTTCAGGTCCTAATTGCTAATGTACCGCTAATGGACAGCTCATTCACGTTGGTCGTCCATTACAATCGATCATTTGAGACCGTATTGTATTTCAACTCATTGTTTTGTGACTGTGTGCGTTTTAAATCATCTGGTTAATGAACACCGAACCTAATTCTTGAAATAAATGAAATATAGTTGTGATAACAAACCTTGTACATTTTTTTCATGTTTCATTGCACAATATTTATTTTCATATCACGTCTACTTTACTTAAGACTTTACTAGTTTACGTAAACTTTAGCTAGATGTGGGTAGAATGTAAACTCGGTCAAGTGGTTTATTTAAAGGAAATATATGTTTGCAGTAAGTATACTTAAGACTGTAGATAATTATATAGTCTACTACTATTATAACTTCTACTACAAATTACTACTATCTTTGATTTTAAGGCATTTTATGATATAAATGTTTAGGTACCAATACCTGAGCCAATACCTACAGAATTAGGTAGTGAAGTAAAATCTTTACAAAATACAATCGATAAAGAACCCTATACTAGCGAAACTTACGTATAATATGTAAAAGTACTTACCTACAATTTCAGAAAGTCATAAATATATGTAATAATTATTTTCTATTATTCTAGCATCAATTTAATATGTCCTACCTGTCCTTTATTATATCCTAACTACCTACTCTTCGGCATGCAAAATTTGACATAAAGAGTGACAGTTTGATTTATCAAGAAGATCCCACCAGATCCTAATTTTATTACCATAGATTCTTTGTAGATTATTATTTTTATATGGACGATATGGACAAAGAACCCATTATAATTATTATCAACGAGATAGAAAGTTTTTGTCGGATCTTTGAATACTGTACAAAATATTAAACAAGAATTATGATTATGAAAACAAAAAATGCGACTAAATAATTCTGATTGATGACTACAACGACACCTCCTCAGTCAAAATTCGTCCAATCCAGCTATTGATCTGTAGAGCGGCCACAGTAATATACAAACATACATACACTCGGAAAACATAACCCTCCTTCTTTTTCATTCGAGTATTAAACCAGTAATTGTTATTTTACTGTTTAATTACTTGTCAGGTGGTAAGTTAGTGTGAAACCGATACGGATGCTATTTTACTGCGGGTGTCGTAAAACATGATTGTATGGATTATTTATTGTGACTTCTCAATTGATTGTTGTACCTATTTTTTTATTATTGATGTGAAAAATTAACAAAGAATATCTACCATACTTGAATCTGCTCAAAGGAAAAACATGAAAATATTTTGAAATAGAATAAAATATGTATCTTTTTACAATTTGCCTTTTTCTTGTGACGATCTTACAACTGCATTTTCTGCCTTCAGATGGTGTGATTGCATTGAAATTGGCTCTAACTCTCACTGCTTTTAGGTCGTCTATAATGTCGAAGCTTGCTTTTGTTACCATAAAACATACCGGAAAGAAATGCAAGCAAGCATAAAGGCAATTGAAGGGAGGAGTATTGAAAAATATGGTTGCCATTTCGAGCAATAACAAAAAACGAGGCCATTTAGAAGATGAGAAAAATTCCTTATATTCATTTTAAACACCATTGTTCGTATTAACTCAAGTTAAATTAGTTACTTTTGATCTTTTTTTTTTTGGGAATCGAACCCAAGAACTAATAATAATAGGTCTAGTACCTAGTAATAATCATTAGTTCATAAATGTATGCATGTCACTTTTCTTGTTCATAAACTCGATGATATGGGTCCTAATGGGTTCATAAGAACAGAACTTGTATGTTATGTTTCAGACTTTTCCTTCTTCTAGGTATGTAGGGTAAATAATACAACATGAATTATTGGTACATAAATACTCTTTATTTACGAAATGTAATGTCTTTCCTTAATTGTAACGTATGAGTCAACATAATTTATATAAATAATTTAAATTATTGTTACGCTTATTCTAAAATATATCTATTAATTAAAATAATAAGTATTTATTTTTAACGTACTTAATATAAAATTGTGATTTTTATTTGTCAAAGTATTGTACTTCCTCGTGAATATTCGAGTAAAATGGTCTATATAAATTAAAAAATCATACTCGAAGCAATAGTTAAACCAATGCTTCATGTTTAATTACTTATGAATGACAATTAAAATTATATTTATTTTTATTATGCTCTAGTTAATAACAACAATCATCCTTTGGTTTTAAGTGAATAAGTATATTCAATAGGTATTTAATATGCATAAGTTTAAAGTTAAAACTATATCTATAACAGATGCATTTCATTAACTTTGTTCTAAGTTATTCAATTATATTATAAGTACTTGTACTGTTAGCTCACTTACCTAATCATTTATTTTAAACACTTTTGAGTAATGTACCTAATATGCCTTTATCAATTCTCTTTTTAACAATTAATACTGCTTAAAATATGTACGTTATTATGATAACATTTTATTTAAGTAATATATATACTCAAAACATTATTAATACCTACATTAACTAAAATACGTCATAATTGCCTATAATTATCCCTTAAGTAATATTTTAGTATGAAGTACAATTGTCTATAGTTACAGTTAATAACTAACATATAAAAAAATACGTCAAAATTAAACTAGGAATAGAATGTAAGTACAGAGGTGTGATTTCCTCTGACGAACAGCATCGGTGGGAGGTCTCTGCTCATCATTTCGAGCCAGGACATATACAGTGGAGCTGATACCGAACCCTGGGAAAGAAACCATAGTTTATTTATAAGCAGATGATTAACATTGCAAATTAAATTTGACAATAACCTAATAAGGCTGTTGCCAGGCTTAATGTTCAGAACAGTAGCAAAAAATAGATGGAAACCAGCTATGAACGACAACTAAATACTGGAAATTTAAATAGTAGTTTTTGCTTCGTCAAGTCAGTTCTAAAAATCAATATACATAATATGTATAGGTTGGTATATAAAAAATAATAACCTTTCTAGGCATCGGTAGAGACATAACAACAAGGCGTGCTTCCTTCGAGTTTGCCAACAACAGTTCTCGCAAACGAAGTTGACGATTTGTCTTCTCACACAGAGTCGTTAACTCGGTTTTGCTAATCAGACAATCTGAAAAACAATTGAATGAATCAAACAAATTATTCATCACAGTTTAAGATGATTTTGAAGTATACTAATTCTGCTTTTTAATTTTTCACGAAAGTAACTTTTATTTAATGCAATTAATCATTTTTACCTTCACCCATAGTTTCCTCTGTAAACTTTTTAATTGTTTCTTCGAACAAATTTTTGGTTTCAGGCTGCGGAGGTTCCGTTATATCTTGCACCATTGTCAATGATGAATAGTCAATGCGGAACTTGGCTAATAAATTTGCCATGCTAAAACATTAATATAATTGTAAATATAGGTACTTATTTATTTATGATGATATGGTATTGTGTAGGTGTATTAATTCACAAGAAGCAGCTGATGTCTAACGAATGTAAAGTAGTTTTTGGGTAGATAACGAATGAATATGAAGCCTAAATGGCAGTTAAGTTAAAGTTTCAAAAAGAGAGTCTATTTGTTTTTGCGTTGACTTTCGCAATATATAATTGTATTTATTTGCAAGTTTAAAGTAAAGTCGTACTTTCTTTCTTCCAGTTCCATTTCATGGTGTCTATTAGCGAGTGCAAAGATCCTCAGCTTGCAGTTGGCCCAAGCGCTGCGTTGCGAGAGGATGTATGGCAGCAAGATGGTTAACCCGCCGTCGTCATACAACCACCAGACATCTAGAGTTCCGCTTTCCTGAAATAAATAAGTGTTTGAATAATAGACCATACCTTAAGGGGAAATTTGATAGTGACCAGTGCGTGGTTTCATTACATCAAGTATTTTAACTTTTGGATTGTAAAAGTTTTCTTCAAAAAAAGTTGTCAAGTTTCAGTATGAGTTTTATTTCTTACCTGTTTCCTTTTAAATAGAGTCATCTGTGATAGTTGCTCCATAGAGAGCTCGATTCCTGACGACGATTTGTAGATAACATGTCGATGTATGTCCAGTCCTTTCTTTTCCTTCTTTTTCTCTTTCAAATCACTTTTCTCTGATATCGTGAATGAACGTGATGTCGTCAAAGTCAATAAGTCTATAAAAATAATTAATAATGTATATTGATGGTCATTAAATTAACGTTGATTCTATAGGTATAGCTAATTGCAATTCCTCCCATTTTTTAATTAAACAGAGTCACATACTTGTACCACAGTATTACCATCCTACAGTATGGCGACGAATGTACTTGTGCA
>CAJQZN010033762.1:0-27710 GCA_907164685.1 Colias eurytheme
AAAATTAACGGGAGCTAACTGACACTTCTAGTGGCTGACATTCCAATTTGCTGCTACGGAACCCTTTGTGCGCGAGCCCGACTCGCACTTGGCCGGTTTTTTTTTATATTGTTATACTATGTACATATGTATTGTATATTTGCATTTATGTATTAATAGCACTGTTTGTTTTTCTTAACATTGAATATAACAGTTTTAATTTACATTTTAATCACGATTTAGAAATGGTACCGTTATAACTTATAATGACTATATCAGCAAACTTACGCGCAGAGCTTTTTCAGGAATAAAGTTACTGAAAAACAAATTATAGTCTAATATTAACATAATTCAATTGGTATATTCTTCCAATGTAGGTATACCGTGAATGGGTGTAATACCACATCGA
This sequence comes from Colias eurytheme, assembly GCA_907164685.1. NCBI lineage: Eukaryota > Metazoa > Arthropoda > Insecta > Lepidoptera > Pieridae > Colias > Colias eurytheme. The sequence goes on from CAJQZN010033762.1 coordinate 389, forward strand.
TTATCATCGCTAAAACACAGCAACGAGATATCCTCCAACATCCCTGGAGATATTCAAAACAGATTTATCGTCCGATCCTCCCGGGCGCTGTTCATATAATACTGTTTGAAAAACGGATCCAGCAATGAACAATAACATGAAATTCACATTACGTTTGTTGTACAATGTGGTAAGGCTATTGCGATTCTATTTCATTTATTTTTGCGTAGGCAACTTAAATTCACAACCTATATTTTTGTTCCCCGTTGTTTCACGAAATTTTCCATTTTTTCAGTTTCTAAATAACTCACGAAAATTTGAAGTATGTTGCATATACATACTGATAATTAAAACTTTTGAAGTTGGTATTGTTTTGAGAAAAAAGTGGCGTCAACAATACATGGTCACACATATTATGTGTTTTACAAGCACACCCTGCGAACCCCAACAGACTTATTATGTTTATAAACAAAAGATATTCAATGTTATTGTCGTGTAAACAGCGTAAACAGTGCGTCCCCACAGGGTCGATTATGGGGCTGACATTTTTACGGTGACGTCACGGATATAATTTCATATTTAAGGTAAGGCCGTGGGTCAGTCCCCGGGGGCGCGGTGTACAAACACGCGACAGTGTACCCCGAAGTAGGACAACGGGGACTTTCAGTTCATTTTAATGATTTAATGCGACGTGTTATTGCGTTATTTACTCTTACTAATTAAAGTTTTGTCAATTATCAAATAACGAGAGCATTTTGGAACATTGTGCAGTGAAAAGGCTTTTGTTTTTTCGGTACTGTTCGTTGGTTTTAATTTACGCGGGAAATAATTAATCATTGAAATATAGGACAGCCGACATATGCGTAAAAGAACATAAATTTAGACTTATTTTGAAGAAAAAACCAAATATTTCAAAATGTTGCATCGAAAATTGCTCTACGAAGTATTTTTAATGAATTATATTATGGACCATATGTAAAAATAGAAAAATAGACCAAGTGACGATACATTATGCGATAATGATGAGACGAGAGTAAGGTCAAGGGAGGTCTTGCTTTGTTATCCATATTCAGCAGACCCTCGAACTGGTAACTGCACTTGACTCACATGTTTTAATAATTAATGACGCTTTAACTTGATGAAGCTTGTTGGAGGCATGTGACGTAAGACACAAAATACTTATCCGCATCCTAGCCTGTCCTATTTCCTACATTTTATAAATCCTGAAAAATACTGGATCGATATTCGTCTAATATTACCTAGTTACACCAGAATAGGTAAAGGCTTTGTGGTCGAATCGAGTGGAAGAGCAAAACTCTTTGCATTTTGAAGTAAACGACGACGTCTCGATGGTAACATATTGGACTACACCTGGACTTGGGGAATTCGTACGTTTTTTAGCTGTCCTGTATAGAAATAAATGTGCATATTCAATTGGGTTGAAGTTAAAATTTCACAATTTAAGAAGCTACACTGCAGCGCCTTATTTTTTAAAATATCGTTTAAAGTTTCATAATAGGGAGTTCTGCATTTTAATCTAATGCAGATGCACCTTTCAAACAAAGTATGAAAATTATTTTGTGTAAGTAGGTATATTATAGTTCTGTGATAAAAGACGAAGCTGTTAAAGATACAAGTTTAAGTTAAATTACGTTCAAGTAAATAGAGATGTAATTTACCAATATTAGGTGATTCAATGAAGAAACGAATCTTCAATGGCGGCCAAAGCTGACACTGACGTATGGTAGGGTCAGCAAAAAAGAAAATAAAAATAACGTAAATGGATAATTATTTTCTTAATTATTTTAAATTGTTTGTTGACAAACTTTTTTGTTATGGTATTTGTGTATTTATATGAATTATCATATTTACGTATACAGAATGTAACAAAATCCCCATAATATTTGTAATTAGCCCATAAAACTGAACAACTTTTCCCAAAGAACATATTTTGTCAAATTCCAATAAAACATTATTTACTTTCGCAAATGCATAATTGTCATTCTACATTTATGACAAAAACTATTACTTATAGGGAAAATCAAATACATTTTAGTGATTTTATTTTTTCATTTTTTTTGCATGCCGTACGGCCGTGTGTAAGCGAGAGGGAATGATAAGCGCCGCCATTGAAGATTCGTTTCTTTATTGAACTGCCTAATACCAGTGTGTAACGAATATGTTCAGAGTGTAGAGTGGACAGCGGACAGACATACATTATGCATGTGTGCGTGAGATGGGATCGTTCGATACGACGCAAACAAACTTGTATAACATTTACTGTATAGTAGCTCGGATTACTTCGACATTACTCATTTCTTTTTTAGAAAACAATACATGTTGAAATTATTGTTCATGTTAATCTTCCAATAAAATATGTGGTATGTAAAATAATGTTAAAGTCACATTTTAAAAGAAAATAAATAAATAGTAGGTATCAGCGAACATTGTAATCTTAACACAACACGACAAAATTATCAGTAAATCTATTATTCAATACTAATTAATTATACATTTAAATATATATTTCGATAACAAAATTCCTCAGTTCTCAGCGTAGAATTTTATAGCTTTGATAGTATCGATGGTTAATGTATGTGATTGAATACCTCTCGGTTAAGTTGTCAATAGCGGTGGGAAAGAGGAACACGAGGTTGAGGTAAATACCTTATTTGCATTTACACTTGTTCGTATCAATATTTGATTGATTATTTTGTTTTGATTCTACAACGGTTGGATAATTTTGTATGGGATTGTTGAGTATTGTTAATGGTTGTGATTGGTGTGATTGTATACTCATATTTTTATATTAAAGGTTGGCATGTTTACAATTATGTTTATTGATATGACTGGTACCTCAATATTATAAATGTTGCTACGAAAGCTTAGGAATTTAGGATATAGACCGTGTAAACCTTTTAGCTACGAATAACCGAATTCATACAAAATATTCATGAATTGGGAATCTTATAAAAGTTAAAAATTATATCTTTCAAGTTTAGTAACATTTCAAAATTACTCAATTAATTTCTGAAGTTGTATTGCACCGCTCCAAATTAGAACGCATACCTGAAATTTTAATTCTTTCTTCGCATTCTTCGTAGTAAATTCATTTTCCTTTATAACTATACAAATTTTTACAAACTTATAAAGGCCCATGTTGAAGCTATTATTTTTTTCAGATTTCCATCTATATAGTAGTAGCAGTGAGCTATCACGGGCGGGTGGCGGGCGGGCGGCGGGCGCACCGCATCGCGTGAGCCCTTGTTTGATTTCAACTTTAATTGTCCGTCTTCAGCCGGCAATGCTCAAACAATTACATTTCACTTTTGAAGAGCCGTGTAATTGAAACCGATTAAAGATAATCGAATAATTCAAGCTGGGGCGCGGAAGTGTCAGCTGCATTGCAACAACAAGAGTGTTTGATTAAACAGATTGTTTTGATGTCTTATATCGTAGTTGCTGCCAAAAGTTTGATAGTTTAATAACTAAGTTAGAAACCCGATGATTCCAACCATTCACATTAATCATTCATTCGTTTCAATATCAATTGGTCATTTGCTTTTAGCTGAAAATAGCCACAGCGCATCATAAATGAACACGACCGAAAGTGACTAAATGAGAGGATAAAGGTAAGTTTAAACTACTCTAAAGCTGAAGCACTTTGGCCAAATGAAGTTGGTACACGAGCAAAGAGGTCCAGTCGAATGAGTGATGTCCACATAATTGATAGACTGCCCTCGAGATATCGATTCGGCCGAGAATGGAGCGATTGATTAATCGAACGCTTGTCGGCGCCGATCCGACTTAATTGAAAAGTCAACGTCTCGATGTTTCGGCCGATCGATTACTCGATACACGCTCTACTTTCGTTTGATCGTAATTAGCCGGTGTGTTCAGATCATGTCAACAAATTATCGTTAGTTTAAGCTCGGTTGGGCCAGCAATAGTGTTCACGATTTGATAAATACATTATCAATAATGGTGCTGTCATTATTCTCTGCCCTTTATATTCTTTCTGACGAAAGAGTGACGATGCCGGCGATATTGTAGTACGACTTCGTTAATGAGATTATCGGAGGTATTTTAATGTATTTTAATGCTACGGTTGACGCGTGGCATTTACCAATGATAGATTGAAATGACAACAATAAACAATGCAGAGAAATCAGTTAACATAAACATCACAATTAGTGAACAATGGGCCTCGAAAATTTCAATGCATTCTCATTACAAAGAAGTATCATACTTTTGGAGAACAATTAGCGGTTTTATAAAAGCCATAATGCTTCGGGTTTCCCCGCACAATGCGAGTGACCGTGGCCGCCATTTTGTGCAAAATTCAGAGATTCACGCGAAATGGCCGACACATCCGTCCGTCCCAGACGCATTTTACTTGTTTAAATATTAAAATAGAGTTTTGAATAATGAGCCGTTTTCGTGTATATTTTACATTTATTGCCGTGTTTGCAGTCCTCGCCAGATTTGATATTCTAGTGTGAATACAGGTTTATCTCTATTTGCACACGCGAATTTGGTATGAAACGTTTTAGAATATTTGAAGTCTGCATTTGTGAGACATTTTATGGGTTGCTATTATTTTATGAGATGAATTTGAAGATTTTCTCTAGTTGGATTCATAAATTTTAATAAGAAATACTAAGCGTATAATGAAACAAGTATTTTAAATTCTACGCGTATTTATGAACACACCACATACACATACGCATAATATATATGGGTCAATCAACTTTTTAACCGACACTACCATGTCCCAGCTGCTTTAGGTCTCAAATTACAGAAAATTAAAATATTTCTTCAAAATATAATTTACGTTTAGGTTGATACATTCCTAAATGATTATAATGCACAGTCAATTTTGATAATAAGCATTAAATTTACAGAAAAAATATGGTAACTCTGTATACTATTTCTCGCCTCCCATATAAAACGGAGCTGTCCCCAGAGAGAAGTAACGTTAGTTATTGCTGCATGCTGAAAAGAAATTCTATGGAATAGCTCATACTTATTCGTGAATATTCTGCATGATTAAATAAAGTTTATTATATGTTGGTAAAAAGTGGAACAATCTTATTCTATTACATTTTTAAAAAGTGTAAAAGTTCTGTCCCTAATTTATTACATTTCAATGTGTATGCTGAGTTACCTGCCAAAACTACTAAAAAAGATACGCTAGATGTCGCTAGCTGTCGCGAATAGAATCCCGTGTCGCCTAAAGTCTTTGTCGGCGCGGTGGCATCTCTTTGACGTGAGCCGAACGCCGCCAGTTGCCGACCATCTATCTGCGGAGTGCGCGTGTGTTTATTCGGTGTCAACGGAGTGACCGGATTATTTCGATAAAGAGGTAAATATTTTAATAATAATCAAATTAACTTCGAAGGTTGTTGGGTTTTAATTTTAAATGGTCAGGATAAATTTACCATATGATGCGACAATTCTATTTAATCGGGTGTTACTTAAAAAATGTCTACTGAGTTACTTGTATACTGCGTTACTGAAATGGTAACTCTAGAGACAAATTTGGTAACTCCTGAGACAGTAAATGAAATTGTGATGTGTTTTATGTTTATGGTGAGGTATTAAATCACGTAATTACTTTCAGATTACATCATACAACTTAAAAAGAATCCAGAAAAATACGAAGAGGCTAAAAGAAAGCACAGAGAACTGTATCATAAAACTAAAAGACTGGTTAAGGACTTGACAACAAAAGAAAAGCGTAATGCTAATATTATTTGGAAATTGCGACAGCGGCAATACCGCAAAAACAAAAAAACTTTAGAAAATCTTATGGCCACCACACCTTCCAGTTCACCAGTTTCCAGTTTACCAAAGACGCAAAAAGATTCAGGTTGGATGAGATGGATATCTGCTACATCTGTTACGATGATGTCAATAAAATATTGCCAGCTCCTGCTTTTATCAAGAGAGGTCACAGGACATACTATGAGTTTAAGACAGCAATAGATGTTTTTGAAAAATGAAAGGTTCCTACTTGATTTCAAAGAATATTTCAAAAAATTGACAAAGATAGGTAGATTATACTGTTTTGTTATAATACTTAAGTCTTATTCACGAGGTATAAAGGTTTATTTTTAATGGTTCAACACATAAACACAGTAAGTATTATCCTGAGTTACCAAATTTGTCTCTAGAGTTACGTTTTGTCCCCATAATTTATAAACAGTTGTAATGATAATTAATGTATTGTTGATTTTCTAAGAATTATTATTTTATTTTAATCATAATAGTAGAATATTTCCTTTGATCTCAGAAAATTTAAGCAAGTTACGGTATCTTGAAAAGATATAATAGAGAAAATAAGCATGTTTATGTAACGTTGGTAACGCAGCATACATGTTGTTTATAATTTGAGGTAAAACAGGTAAAATGATTACCATGGCATAGGTGCCAAATGATGTGATTTTGCATGAGAAAATAAATACATTAAAAAAATATATTAAAATGTTTTTCTTTTTATTTATAAATTGATCAATTTTTTAGTAACGCAAGTGACAAAAAAAATGACTTGGGTAGATATTTTAGTCTATTTTAAGAAAAATATCCGATAAACTTCGCTGCTTTTTTAGGAAAACACATATTCATTTAATGTGTTACCGAAAATAACTGAAATAATTCAAATATTCCATTATAAAAAAACACAGAAAAAAAAATGTTAACCTATTTTCAGTGTCGGTAAAAAAGTTGATTGACCCATATACCTTCATATACCGAAAGAAAGTTATGATTAACAGTCCCATTCTTTGTAACAGCATACGTATAAAATAAGTTCTTTTGTAAAGCGTGTGCACTGTGCAGACAGCTTTCCTTGGCTTTGGGGGCATAAATTACACGCACACACGCGACGTAATAAAGAGTTCTTTACGAGGCCCGGCGGGGTCCGCAACAATGGCGTCCGCAAGTTGGCTGCAGTCGATGCTTCGGACGTATCCGGTGCATCGTGCATCCATGGTGGAATTTCAGCTATACACCGCTTTGTTCCAAGATATTTCGAGAATGTTTCGTGTTGTGGGGACGCTCGTAATTTATAAGGGAATTATGCAACGAATTGTTTTCATAAGATAATTTATGTTATGTGGTCGAAATAATTAGTTCGGTGCACGTAGGATATTCATCGTTGTACTTCCTTATTGTTTAACGTGTTAGATAATGCAAAATATTAAGAATAAACTATGATTTTTGTTATACAAAATGTTACAATGAAAATGATATTTCTGTTCTACATATTTAAGTAAAATTAAAGACGTTACTTCCTGTCAAAGAGAATACAGCAGAGTAAATTTTGTACAAAGAAGTGTCACACACACAAATGAACAAAAATAATTGTTCCATTCCGAATTTTCACAAGTTTAATTAAAATAAATAACAATAGCGTAAACTTAGAGAATGTTGCATTATTAACGCCTGTAAGAAACAGCCTTAAAAGCCTTTTTGCTCGAGTTCTCACATGTTTTGTGCCGGAGTAGCGACGTGTGTAATGCCGGGTCCAGACTGGTGAAACGTAACATGCAATGTAACATTCTGCCTTTCATTGCATGTTCGCTGCTGGTGTGGACGCATAGCGCGCTCATAACGCGCATTCACTACGAACATCCCGCGTTCGTCTGTTTCCACCATTCTGCCGCGAACACGGCCCTTCGATACACGTTTTTTTCGTGCGCGTCAAACCGGTAGATCACACGAAGCATGGAGTCCGAAGACCACGTTCTTGCTATGACGATTATCAGTACTTCATTATTAATAATACATCAACTCATGAAAACACGCCGAAGACCCTTTCTTTTGCTCATTCCACGCAGTCTCGTCCTCCATGTTCGTTGCGTTCTCAAACGACCGTCCACATTGGCTGCTCCGCGCACACTACGCGCCCCTTTGTGTTCGTCGAAAAACCGACAAATTTCGGATCGCTCCGCGCGCGGCTTGTAATGCTCGTAGCATGCGCGTGTAATGCACAATTCGCGCGCGCAAGACGTCCAAACTATGAGAAATTGTTACAAAGTGTGTTACCTTTCATGATACATTGCAGCAATGTGGACGGTGAATTCTTTCATTGCATGTTACATTGCATGTTACGTTTCACCAGTCTGGACCCGGCATAAGAATAAACAGACGCGAGTGTGCACACAGCTATATAGACTGCGAACAAATGTAAGTTAGCAGCACAGAGTGTACACGTAGCCTAATGAAGGAGCCTTGTACGATATTTATTGTGAGATCCTTGTTACATGCGACACTTAGAGGAGATATTCAACTATGAAGGTTTTTTGCAAGAAACTACGGATGGGGGTGATGATAAAGTACACTTTGAAAGGGTAAATCTACACTGTAATTATGATGGTATAGATAGGCGTGTTTGTGTGTGCATTTTATGTAGGTATTTACTTTATAAACAAAACTTTGATGAAAATTATATATTAAAATAAGATAAAAGTTTAAGTAAACATTCCGAAGCATACGGATATATATTTTAGAAAAACGCTACATTATTTCCATAAAGTGTACCTAATTGTTTGTAATCCTTTAATCCTCCCATAGTAGTACCGACAAAATTAACAGATTCATAAATAATTAAATACCGCAGTCGGCGCAATTAACAAATATCTTTGAAATGATTATAAAGTTTCAGAACTTGCTGGCTATTTAGCAAATACTTAAAACAATTAGATTTAAATATCTGAGTGTCTAGACTGAACAATTTTACGGGAAGTATTTAAATATAACATTTAGTATTTTAGTGGCTGTAGATAATAAAGGAGATGAGCGAGCTTTAAAAGCGCAAAAAGCTTTTGGCCAAATTCGTTGACCCTTCAATAACTTTTTAATTCTCGTTACCTTTGCTCACATTTATGTAATTATGTGTGGATGAAATTGTAGTTCAAGTGTATTTTTTCAGCACTGAAAGATATCATAATATGAATACATTGTTTTGGTTATAAAATTAGAAGTTGAATCTAATGAACTTTCAAATACTTTGTGCTTTGTAATTTAACCAAATAGATAAGTATTATAATTGCAATAAGTATATTACCAAAGTGAAGTTTAAATTTAAAAATCGAGTTTACTAATTAATTCAGTTAATAGAAAAATATAGGAAGAAACAACACTTATAGATAATGTGCTCTAGTGCGAGACGTTTACCTAATAATATATTATTTCGAGGACCTTTTTTATGAATTGCAATTAATGCTATCAAAATAAAATATGTTATTTCACACCATTCAGAACAAATATCTTTCGAAAGACTATTTATGGTTTCGTGGTATTTTTAACATTTCTTCCTCTTAGGTCATACGGTCAATTTGTTGTAAATAGATGAGTTACGTAGAAATGTATGAATTTAAGAAATATTGTACAAAGCTTTTAATAAAATTCTTAAATTCTAACCATGCGCTTGTTAAATTTAAAAACGAAATAATGAAGAAATTTAAAAACATGTTTTTTAACGCAATAAATTCCCAGCGCAATAAAAACGTAAAGACAATTTATATGCAGCTTGAAATAAGCAATTTAAATGTGAATTGTTGATACGAGTGCGTGTATAGTAGACATATGCAAAGTTCTGCCAACGACATTTGGATAAGAAAACTCATTATTTCGCCTTTACGACATCTAACTTACTGCGCGGATAACTGCGTGCTCACGCTAGTGATGCGCACGATTATAACATATAACAATTACATTATAAGTGTAAATAAACGATAATTTAATTTATAGAAACATGTTACACATACTAATAATATTAATACAATGTTGCACTAACATAATTCTGTTAATATGTTTATGTGTCACGTCTAAATAACTGAATGGGTAAGGAAGAAAAGTAGATAAACCACATCAATCGAAAAATGTGCTATTTTCCTGATCTTACGCATATAATGTGAAAAAGAGTCTTTTTTACAAATACTTAAAAGTTGGAAATATTATTATTTAGCACAAAAAAGTTCGAGTTAGTTGTTTGACGACTTTTACACTTGAAATGATTATTATCGTTATGAAGTTTTTGCGACTAGCCGATTTAGATAAAATTTTATATGCAGATGAAGTCGTCTTTGTTTGAAAGCCGGGAAAGTGGAAGTTGTAAGACTTTACAGCGGACTTTAAGAGCAACATATATAATATATTAAATGTATACTTTAATAATGTATTGAGGGCAAGCATTCTGACCGTGCATGTACAGATATATTTTAAAAAGGAAATAATAGGAAAGCTCCTGGGAGACTCTTCGTCTGTAACTTAAAATGAAAAAATAAACATAGAAACTATTTTAATATCAATTCAAATCTCTACAGGAACACCATTTAAAAGTATTTAACTTCTAATTGGTCAATACTACCATTCAGTTAAAAAGATAACTTCTCTGTTTCGCTGTTATCTGCTGTAACAAAAACGATAAATCAAGCTAATGACGTCGGAAGCCATAACCGACAGCCTATTGCAGTTGCGACACACGAGTGACTGGACACCGGGAAGTTTAGAAAAATTATAACAGGTGTCTTGCTTTTGAAATAACACCTGTTATTTGTGAGATTTTTTTTCGATCAAGTTTATTGTGATGTGACTTTGACTGTGTACATTTTGTTATTGCAGTTATTTGATTTTGATGCTGTAGTATAATAATAATAGCGTCAATATCATTAATTATAAAAGGCAACTGCATATCTTGTACCAAAACGTTAATGTAAGGTATTATAATTCAAATTAGGTAGAGTCGAACATGAAGAATATTATGTAAAACTACATGAAAACAGTAAAATTATCATCAACTTAGAGTTGTTGCATAGCTATTCAAAAATTATTGGAACAGCTTGTATCCCTATCACTTCACATAATTATAACAGTGTCACCGCTGCTATTTCACAAGGTTATTGGTAGCAGTGATTTCCCCGTCACAGCCCTCAGCCGCTGACGTAATAAAAGCAACCTGAGCCTTTTGAACGTCAATTTATCGACAATTTCCCACGACCTTATCATGTCGAGGTCTTTCGCTCGTTAATAAGTTGTTGCAAGATAATTAATTTTGTTCAATTAATTTACATAATGTACGATCGTTATTTTTCTTATGAATTTTATTAATGATATGCGGATGTCGGTTTTCTTGATACTTAGCGTGGTTAATTAGTGGCTTAGGGAGGAATTAAATTACTTTTGATTATATTGTAAATCTTAATGTTTTAACTTATTTGTGTGGGAATAATATTCTATTTTTGAAGACGTTATTCTTTCAGCTAAAGGAGCCTAAATGTTTTAATTCATAATAACGAACGTCGAAAGAAATAATAATGAGCAATGTTAAGCACGATTTATAAATAATTCCACATTATTTTTTACTATTTAATATTTATAAAGAATTAAAACACTACTTTCGATCTGATTTTACATTCCAAGTGAACAAACAGCCTCTCCGAGTGGTCACTCAGTGTGCAAACAACTTTAGCTTTCAACTAATGAATAGATACCGTATTGAATGAAATAAGAGACAGTTTCATATCGCCGTGATAGGTTTCATTTGAATAAATCGATTCTGGTTTTCATTTGAAATTTTACTTCGTTGGTTCCGATTGCTTAAATGAGACTTAACATAAATTAAAAGGAAGTAATACTACTTGTAATTTCGTCACATCTTATCTTTTAGTGCACTGGCTATTTGGCTGAGTGTGATTTGAAACTGTTTTAAGCAGATTTGATATAAATAAAGCCTAAACTGATCGTCTATTTCTCGACTGAGTCAATATTGAATATATTCATAAGTTATTATGTCTATAGACGATTATTTATTATTTTACTATTAAAACTAGCTTGAATGCAATTCCAAGATCGTCGAAGCATTCCATTCTAAACTACATCGCATCGTTAACCTTGTTTCCTTCCAACGACCAGTTAAATGAGATTTAATGACGATAATTTCGTTTTGATGATTGGCGTGATGAGATACTTTGTGTTACAAATCTAGCCTCAAGGTATTTCAAAATCTTATAAAGTGCATTGTCGTAAAAGAAACGTAATGCTTTATCAGAACATTATTTCATCGCATCATGTCCCATCAAACGAAACAGACGTTTTAAATATTAACCAAAACAAACGAACATGACAAAATAATAGATACACATACTTAAATATTATCCATTTGTCATATAACAGCGATCCAATTATAGATATCCATATCGAACATCTATAATTAGTAAATTATAGGAGTTCGAGTGTAAGAAAATGTCGATGATATTTCGTTGACCGTAATTGAAAGTTTCACACCCACGCACAAATGACAAACAAACGAAAGCTCTAAACAAAACAACATGAATGAATAAGCACTCGTTCCGTGTTAGTTATCGGAGCGCGGCCGCAATTAGCTCGCTTCGCCCCGCCCGGCCCGCTCGCGTCGCGTGCGAAGCGATTTAATAAGGGACACGCACGGAACCTGAACAGACTCGTGAAAAATAACCATTGTTATGTAAATAAATGCTTTCGTGATTAAGATAATTTATTGGACTATTTCGTTTTTTAGCCGCAACATATAATGGATCCGAACAGAACCGCTTTAATGTCTGTTTAGTATGAAAACAATGTTTTCAAGAAAGGATTAATGTTTGCAGTGTGCTCTTTTACTCATAATTTATTTGGTATTACGTGAAGGAAGCACCGATTAATGAAGTTAATTAGAGGTAGTTAGTACTTAATATAGTATCATGTTTCATACGATTAGATAGGGGCCCGAATACCGCAGGGTTATTAGGGATAACCCTTCGGTATCAGAATCCCATCTACACACACGTACATTCAAATAATATTTCGATGTTGAACAAATGTTGAACATCTACAACAGTGTGTTAAATCATCACTTTATAAATTATTCATTCAAAGAACATTTCTTTCACATAAAAATTGTCATTTATGATATTTACGAAAGCAATAGAATGATACAATATAAGCGAAAGATCGAAGTGCACATAAATGATGGTAAAACCGAAATACAATAAAACCTTCGTTCGCTGAACAATAATACGGAATCCTCTTTGGCGCGCCTTTTCCTCGCGTCTCGTGGAAATAAAAGATCCTATCAAAATTTAAACGTATCTCGGAGGGAGAAATGATTGTTGTTTTAAATTCAAATTGTTCCTACATTACTGTTAATGTGCTAGACAAATATTTAATAGCCAGTCGGGTATTATACGTTTTATATAAAAGGTAATGAATAATAAATGTTCGTGCGTGTTGACGAAATTGTGTAGTGTTTTATATTATGTATGGGCTATTGGGGTAGAAAAGTGTTTATTATATGCTTTAATGTAGGTAAATTTATGTGTAGTAAAATCGGTTCAGTAATTTTGTATATGAAGAGACAGACTAGGGTTTATTATGTGTGATTTGTTTCAATATACATAGTCTTCTAGTTTCTGCAAATGGTCCCACATAATACGATGAACTGATCCAAGCAAATCTAGAACGCTCTGAGAGTAAAATATAGTTATTGCGAAAAAATAGACACTAATATTTTTACGCGTGTACATACATAACTTTTTTGTGGCTGTTGTTATGTTTAGGACCGAACATAATATTTTCTATTTCAACTAAGATAAATATGAGAGAATTAGCTCGATATTTTATTGGTTAAAACAACATTTATTACAATATTTTTGTATACTATGAGACGTTTAATAGTTTGCTTATATATGTTGTTTATTAAGAAAATATTGATACATTTATCTTACTTCTATAACATTTTACCCTATATCTCTCTGTGAAATAGTATTTACAAGAATTAAAGGCAATAAAGCCAGTTACCAAGTGAGATACGGGTAGTTCTACGAAAAACGATGTGTGGGTAAGCAGATAAATCTATTGATGGGTTACTTCAGAGGAAAAAAAAATCAGTTTCTGAATGGTAGATCGAAAACGTAAAAATTAGTAAAACATTCTATTAGATCTAAATTCTATCAATAAAAATTAAAAAAGCTATAAACATATAAACTAAAGCTAAAGCAATAACATGCGACGAAAAATCCCATAGAAAAGCATTGTTTTGATGAAATTGTTACTTGCATTTCGGGAACACTGTTGTTCATAGTCCAAGCACTTAATTCAATTTGCGATATGCAAAACTGTATGTAGCAAAATAAATGAATTAACCGTATTCCGTCGCGCGGCGTTACACGCTTAACTCGATTCCCTTTGTGAAAATTTACAAACAGACGCAGTGCAAGAGCTGTTTAAATACAAAACAAATGAATGCGCCCGGAATGCGCGCTAACTTTTGTTATTTAATATAACGAGACCATATGGCAAAGACGCTAATCTTATTAGCCTATGCTTCAAGTTCTTTATTAACATATTGTGGTGTAATTGCAAGATATTTAATAATCTTCTTACCCGCGTTGTTATTTGTAAATTATTACAGTTCAGACGGAAAACAAATAAACGGTTTCCCAGTTATCATTATTATTAAGAACCTTAACCATAATACGAGGTACAAAGAACCAAGGAAATATATTAACTCGGTAGACTTTAAAATATGGCTTCACGGTCTGAAAGCAGAAAACCGCGGGTTTGTCAAATGAAAAATTGTGTTACAGCTTTACTCGAAAGGGGAATTTATTAATGTCCTTACATTCGTCGAAATGACTGATCGTACGAAATTGTAAAACTAAAATGCAAAAACGGGACCATTAATCTTTTTATCTAACGTTCTGAAACTTGCGATTCCCACAAATGACCTGTGTAAAGCGAGCAATAACTTGATTTGCGGATAAATGGCCCGGAATATGATCTACCGCGCGCCACAATACCTTTTGAACGTAGACATTTTTGCTCACACCTCCATTGCGCCATTAGTATCGGAGAACCTGCATAAAGTGGAGTTACAGCGGCAATTGACGATAAACGCTAATAGTTGCATATTCGTACCGGCGGCCTGCAGTTTTAATTCTCTCTATTACACTTTACCTTTAATAAAAGTTGGATATTTTAGAACGTTTCTTCATTACGCTTACGCTATTGTAAGTTTTCATTGAACATTTTCTCAGGTATAATAACAGTTCTACACGAGGATGTACTAATGAAATGAATGATATTAGCTCAGAGTCTAAATTAGCTGTGCAATATTATTATTTAAAAATAAACATGAATATTGAATACGTAAACGTATGGACATAAACTTTCACTTAAATACCGATACATTTAGCGACGTGATTCCCCAAATTCTACATTTACAATACACGTCAAATGAAAAATGGCACAGCTGTCACAACGGTTATTGATGAGCGTCACAAAATGGCTAAAATTTACTTTTACGGGTGTCAGATTAGCTCCCGCCGCCGTGACGGCTGATTCTCCTAAGTGACGCGAATCACTCCGTGCGACAATGGCGATCGTCACCGCCGCAAATGGGAAATGAATTGCAATTTGTGAACGCGATCAATGTTTGCGCTTTCATGTGTCATTCTTAATAAACAATTTACCGTGTGTAATAAGATTTGCAAACGACGGCGCCGGTCTAATGTTCAACATTGAGCCGCATTAATAAAGATTATTTTGAAGAAATAAAAGCTTTTTACATAATTTATAAAAGACGCATAACCAATCAATAGCAAACAATAGAAATGGAAGCATTCTAGTTTACACTTAAATCTCCAAGAGATCCAAGTGCATTTAGAAACTAGAATCCTTAGAAAGTTAGAGGTACGTGACTAGCAGTTCTCCCGGCCTGCAATCTGTAGCCCGGTTCGGCGTCAATTAGTTTCGACGCTTCTGTTTAGGGCTGCGGCGGCTGGAGCACCCTCCGCTGCTCTGTTCACGAGGCTCGATGGATCGCCTCAATGGATGCTCCATCACGCCCCGCAGTTTTGTACCGAGCCGTCAATAGCGCTAATTAAAACCAGTAACAATTCGGCTCGGCTGCTCGCGCTGAAATAGGCTCTCAAAAGCGTCAATATTGGTGCCAATTAAATGATTAACATCGAATGCCGAACCAATTTACTAATTAATCCTTTTAAAACTTCGAGGAGTGTAAATGAATAGCCTAAATAGCCGGTAATTTTAATCCTGCTTGAGATCGGTGAAATAGAAAATCTTTTATCGTGAGCCCTAAACGATAGGTAAAAGGAAGACATCCGAAGAAGCGACTTCAGAAATTAATGGATTCGAAAACTTAGCAGGAACAATCTCGTCGATTCCAACTTTTGCACTAAGAATCTAAGCACGTTTTAATTCGCAAGTTTTCAGGCTTGATGACTGCACCCCTTGAGGGAGTCGGTTCGTGACGGGACTCGCGATCGGGACAATAAAAACCTCGGAGGTGGGGCGTTTCTTTCAGGAAATTAGCTGTCACATTAGTTGGCTATTAACGCTTCGTTTTCGGTTCGATCGCATTTTTCCCGCTCGCTCGGGTCGGCCTCTAATTTGTCGCGTCATGATGAATCATTTGTGTGCCTTCATGTTATAAGCCGTGACATATTCGCGATAGGGATTACCGATCTGTTTTATTTTTGCTTGTGTTCTCCGTACTTAAGGATATATAGGGATTTTATTTTGCCAAAAATATTGCTAAAATCCTCTGAGATGAGAACGTGTTGTGAAGCAATTATCCTAAGTGGTACTTAACACATGAAACTGAAAACTGTAAACTTGCACATAAAAAGTTATCTTTAACAAAATGTTTCCAATGTAAAACGCCGCACTATAATTCAGCAGGTCAAGCGCTGAATAGCCGCAATCCGCCGGCCACTATCATTAATACCGCGCCCATAACCGCTAGCACCGCACAATACTTCGAAGCGTATTTATCAGAAGTGCTAGTCGGAATCCACTTATTCTCATCTTGACAAATCATAAACTATCCAATCTCATTGGAACGGGAAAGCTCATTCTGCGAGCGCTCGCAATCTAGCGCGAGAGGCTGGCTCCAGCGGAGTTATTACTGCGAGGCACCAATAATTCAATGGTATAATTAAACGAGATTGCTTGTACCGGCTACATCACTCGGAGCGAATTAAGTTTACGCGGCTAATTATGAGTAATGAGTTATTTCTCGTTCTGCCTTCAATATTCCCTCTGTTCCTGACGGTTCTCGTTTTTATTTTCTCCGCTCCTCCGTTTGCGATCTCGCTCGGAACGTAACTCTGGCTTCAATTAGTTTTCCCGTAGTTAAATGTAATGGGTTACGCTCCACGACGATTTTATTACGCGACTGCTTACAAACTTTGACACGGTAATTACCCAAGTCCAGAATTCGAATGGTAATTAAAATTTGTTGATTCACTTCTTTGTTTGCGACGGCAAAGTTACGTTTCGTTATCTGTCAAATTTTAAATAATTACATGACAGTTGTGTAGCCACCGGCGACCAATGAGTGTCATTTTTGAACCCTCTACAAAAACGTCGTATTATTCTTGAAAAATTGTAGTTAATGCAACGTAATTTGAACAGGGGTACTGACAAATCCAATTTTAATAAAATATGATTGACAATAAATTCATGGATAAGCAGGAAACGACGAGGAGGGGTGTAAATTTATTGTGCAAAGCGATTAGCACCTTAATGCAGTGTCGCTCCTACAGAATATTGATTAAAACAATAAAAAAAGCTTTCGATTTTTATAAAAATCGACAAAGATTCGAGGAGCTGAACACGAAAGGGTATTTAAATATATTTATTAAAGCGTGAAATTTCCATTCTATCCTCACAAAGCTGAAAACGAACTTCGAAACAATTGGCAAAACCGAGCGCCCAAAGAGTTTAAAAGTTAAAAAAGCGTTCGTTACAGAGGACACATAGAAGTGCAATTAGAGCAAAAGGGCGAAGGGATGCAAGTGACCTCACAACGATCGACTCGCATCGTTTTTTACAATTTTCAAAGCCGTAGAGGCGCGGCGCATGAATACAGATTCGAAATGACACGGTTATGTGTCGTTTTTTCGTGCGTTGTTTGAAGGTAGTTTGCAGTTCCTCGCACAGTGACGGCTGGCGTGACTCGTATTTATGAACGGGTTAGTGGCGTGGAAACCGGCTTTTATGGCCGCAACGTGGCGCTTTTGTTTTTGTTGCAAAATATATTATAGTTCTGTTCGCTGGCAACGAAACATCCGCGTGTGGAGCAGCCATTCTGGCGTGGTTATCGTTTCACAGTCGCGCGTGTGTGATCATAATCTCGGGCTCACTACATTTACTTTATTTATATTATTTCTAAAGTAAGATACTTCCTAAGCACTTGAAATACCAGCATTCAATATTTAAGTCTTAATGAATAATGTTATAAATAATTAAACGTCGATGAGACGTTGCTCGGTAAATAGAATGTTAATATCAGAGGAATAAATAATGTCGTCATAGAGTTGATGCTTTCAGTTCTCTATCAATTAAACGCGTGTAACTGATGAAGTAATAAATGGGCGGGAACACTAAGCAAATACCCGCACATGGCACACACACACGCACGCACGGCGCACGCACACACCGGCGCACTCTAATTAGCGCAGTCGGTAACGAGCCAAACTTTACTCACCGTGGATATTCTGAAGGCCCCGTCTCTGCAACTTCGCATTGTTTTCTGTGGACAAACAATTTTTGTTTATAATTATCGTTTAATTGGATATTTGATACCGGCTTCCAAACTGGGCCATCGTATTGTTGGAGAGACAGAAAATTATAATTTTGTTCGCGTTTTAAGCGATCTCATGTTTTATTTACAGAAGGAGTCTTATTTTAATGATTAAGAAATACTTTGACGAGATGTAAAAGGACGACTTTGTGCCGGTAAGGTTTTACAGCGCATCTTATCGCGAGCGGAACTTAATTCCAATGTTCGATCTAAAACTACAAAAGGTTTCCAATAATGGCAGGTACATACAGTCGGGAGGCTGGCTCATTAAGCGTTCGAGCGAGAGGATAATGACGCTAACCGATATCCTTATTTAGTGCAAATTGCGTTCCGACACCGAGCCGATACCGAGCCTCCGAGCCGACTCCGATTCGCAGACATGTTTACTAATGATTTGGGATTTAGATGTATCGTTACCGGAGGTTCTGTGGTGGACCTAATGGTTGTAAAAGATGGCTGTAGCGTGTAGATGATGGCCTGAATGACTAGGGTAAATTCTAGCATTGAAATTGAGCTTCATTATTACTGGTAGCTCGAGGAAAACATATTCTGTAAGACTGCCACATATATAGTACTTATAATACAATACTACATACTAATTATGGTTGTGATAAAAACCCAGGAGTGGGCTAATTGCCTTTATTAGTTTTTCATTTCATTAACGATATTCGCAAAAGTAACAACAGTTTAATTATAAAAGTACCTTTTTGTACGGAAAAACAAACATGAACAGGAAAGTACAAAAATATACATTCAGATATAAAAGCTCTGTTATAAACCATATTTCAGTATCGCAGCGCAATAAATATTTGGAGCATTGCAAATATTATCAAATTCTTCATAACGGCATAAAACTCGCTCCAAGACCGAAACATCGCATTTTATATAATATTGTAGTAATATGGAGAGTATACAATAATTTCGCGAGCTAATAATGTTGCCTTGTTTATATTTATACGGCAATGTTAGTTATGTAAATGTAATTAATTTCGCTTCCCTTAATATTTGATTTGATATATTTAGTTTGGCGTTTAATCGTGAAGATTTTTGAATTAAATACGGTTTGGTTAATATCTAGATAGAATTCTTGTTCAGAAGTAAAGTTCCATTTATTTATAGCACAGAAACGTATTTATAGCTTTTTAGAATGATGAGAAACTTTAGAAATCGTAACAGCGATTTAAAGTATTATTTTGTAGTTATTTCTGGTGTATATTCTGTTTCGTGGTGTTCGATATTAAATTATGTATTTTGATGGTTCAAAAGCGCTTCTAAAGGAAGTCTAGTTGAATGATTAAATGTTTGAGTATAGTTTATATGATTAGAAACAAATTACGTATCTTAATATTCCCACATTCTTCATGTTAGAACGCAAACGTTCAAATCATTACACCCCTTTTCCAAAGTCCCTTACGACAATTGGTGATTTATGGAATACCTTACAGAGGCAGTGGTTCTGAACTTGGGCTTACGACAATCGACACTTGAGTTATGTACCGACCCTGCTTTACGATCTTGTAGCTGTTGATAACATTGCCAATGCAATTCAGGTAATTGTATACCTTGCTATGATTTATAGGGTAATGTTTTCTAACTATGAATTTCCGTTTTAAAAATTATTTTATTATTTTTCATTTTGTCTATATTCATTGAGCGTAGTAGTATCAGTCATAATCTTGAATTGAAGTCATAATTATGAGTTTTTTTTAACAAAGCTATATTATTTTACCATCATCTTAATAAGCGTGTTCATTAATAAAGTAGTGTCACGGATCATTTTTCTTTTCATAGATCAAACAAATGTAACTTGAGTCACAGCAGTGTTAAACAAATGATTAATTACAGTATTAATTGTCGCGACAGCACAAAAAATAAGTAGGCTACGCTAGTTCTGTACGAAAGTTTTCTCCGCATTTTCTTTGTGCGTTGTTTCCCAGTCTCCCCGCTCCACAATGCTTTCGGAAACTCAAGCTCATTCGCTCGAAATAAAAATATTCCGGGTGTTTCTGTGTTTCGTGCTTTCAAAGAAATATTTATCTCGCCACACGCTGACTGGCCTGTTTATGCAAACGTAGATTTGTATTTTACTCCGGTGTACCGTTTCGCCCCGGGATACTCTCAGTTCACTCACGAAGCTATCTCTGTACCAATTTCTATGGAAAATCATTAAGTGGGAGGTAGAGATTGTGCACCTAAATATCTATTATTTTCTAGCTTGTATATATAACATATATTGTGTAGATATTGTATTCGTGGATAATTCATGCGCATTTTGAGATTATAATATGACGGTGTTTTATTTGGAATTAGCAGACTACCAAATTATTTAAACTACATAATTGTTGTATTTTAATATTATCCATTAAAATAATTCCACTACAGTACATCTTAGATATATCAATTCAAAGTCAACAAAGTCTTATATCTAAACGCTTTAAAACTAAGTGCTTAACCTAACTTGATAGTACCTTCAATTAAAGCTAGTTTTAAGGACTTGATAATATTTCTCACAAACAAGTCCCTAGTATAAACTGCGAGCTATGATATATAGCATAGCGGAAGCCCGCGGCGTTGCCTGTGCGTGTTGTAACATTCATTGCGCTTTAAACTTTCATGAGACGTAACTTATGATGTGGACTCGAATTGTTTTGATGTTATATTCTCACGGTTTTCATCTGTTTAGATATAAGAAAACTTAAAAGGAAAGTACTGGTTATGTAAGAAAGAATATATTATAAATAGACATCGGATTATATGCATTTGCATATTTGCATATGCAAATGCATAAAACTCTCTAATTACGGCGTTAGTGCATATTTTAGCCTTTTTCCCCAATCGTGCATATTTCGTTAAGTAACGGGAGTTTTGATTGGTCGACTAACCTTTATTAGCCAATCAGAACGCTCAGCGAGTAAACAAACCCTATTTTGGCATGGTAAAATGGCGAAAAATTACAAAATGGGCTCCATTTTAAGTAAATTTTGAGCCATTCAAAATAGGGCTAGATTACCCTAAAACTTAAAACATGGGTTGAATTCCAAAAAAGGGCTAGATTTATCCCGGAAAGGTCTAAGGTGGCAACACTGGGCTCGCGGGTGACAAACGTCACAAATTTGCGCTCGAAAATTAGGTAAAAATGCCTAATTGTATATTGGCACAAAAACTATACTAAATTTCATGAAAATTTCACTGTATTTGTACAATCTTTGATTTAAATATATAAAATAATAAAGGTTTTTTGATTTTGTATTGTGCATATTTTAGGCATATCAGTCGTTTTTAGTGCATATTTCGGCCTTTTTTAGTGCATATTTACATGCATATTTTGGCATTTTGTTAGTGCATATAATCCGATGTCTAATTATAAAGAATCTGTGAGAGAACATTCGAAAAAAATGGAAAAGATCGATGTCTTACACAGTTCTTGTATTAACTTACGTAAGAATGCCTAACGTTAGTTGCATAATTGTCTTTTTCATAGGAATTATTCATCGATGGATATATCGCGTAATTTTTCATAACATTTCCGTTTATTAATTTTCATTTTTATTGATTGTCGTGATAACGAAAAGCTTGAATTACGAATTATCATATCATGCTCATCAATACACATGCTTCTTCCCATTTAACATAACCAATCACTAGTTTCACATTTCGCGATAAGAATTCTCAATATCGCAAGAATAATACAGTCACTGCGGTTTTACTCAGCAACTGTTAACAAAACCGCCAGACAGCATTAAAAACGTAAATTAGTTAATGAATAGAACATTTGCGTAGTGGGCGCAAACGGGGGGCGTGTGTTGCGTAATTAAAACAAGGTTCTGTAGGGGGAGGGGGGGTGTAGTGTGAAGTACCTTGTTTCCTATTGGGCTATACAAATGTATAGGTCGATTCATTAGTAGTTGTCATTGATTACGGCAGTAGAAATCGATGTCTTAGGCATTTTAAAGGAACATTGGATTTTCGGACTTAAAAAAGTATAGACATCGCAATTTCATTGTTATTCTGCTCAGATAAATGTAATTCGGTATTTAATATTAATGAAAGATATACACTCAGCTAAAACAAACTAATTTGAAGACGAAAATAGAATTAGAATAATGTTTGACGAAAAATGTAGCTTCGTTTAATTAATCTTTATTTCATCTTAGGTCTTATTATTGTGTAAAAATTTGTATATTTGTCGAAGATGAGCTGTTATAGTAAAATTCAAGCGACTTAACTTGCGATATTTTATTAATTGACTGAGCAAATTAGTTTTTGCGTACAATATAGAACTAAACACATAGGAAAACCCTAACGATTTTTCCCTTTGTATTTAAATTTTAAACCCTTTCCAATCTCAATAGTTACAAAGATTATCAAACTAACTACTATACTATAAACGTATTCACAGTATTTGAATAGTGAACCTCTCTACAAACGACGCAAAATCTCATAACACCAAGCGACACTATCAACAAAAAGCCAGCCACAATCACGCGAACAATACACACACAGACATCAAAACACGAATATCGACGTTTGGGAAAAAGTACTTGAATTTAGACAACACATTGCTATGCGACGCGTCACCGCGCGTCACCACGTCACCCTTCACCTTTGATATTGAAGAATGCCTGTTTAAAATGCACTTGCATTAGTATCCTATTGATGTATTATGAAGGTTTTGTTTAAGATGAATCAATAACTGTTTCGAATGTACATATAAAATAGGAGTGAAGAGTAAATTTGTTTACACAAGAATTATTGAGAATTCGTGGAAACGTTTTTAATTATAAAGTAATGTTATTATAAACTTAGAGCTTACCTTTTTAATCATAAACTTGGAGCTTTTATTAAAGTAAGCAGATTAATTGATATGTTTGTGCTTAGTAAACACACACAATTACAATTTAAGTTTAAATATTCATTAAAACTTAATATTTAGATTAGATAACCATAAGCGGTCCTAAGCGTATTACTGTACCTAGACGTTTTCGAAAAATTCGACAACGATTATAAAATGTGTCCGTCTTTACCTAATAAAAGCAAGCAACCATAAAGAACGTCGCAAACCGTCGGCGACATGCAGAGCTGCGTCTGGGCGCAATTTAACGGTATAAAGCTCTGAAAATTTGCGAAATGTGAAGCGGATTTTAAAACGTTCGTAAACTCGTTTAACCGGCAGCCTGTCCGCGGACAGTTTTCCGTGAAAAATTACCCCTGGAATGGATGCGGGGCTTTTAGCCCAGTTTCGGGCAGTCACGGCACGAGCGGCCGATTTCCTTCACCGGACAATTTGCCGCGCGGCTAAATAGCGCCTCCGTGCTTACTGCTTACTGCCAGTTGCTACGTCTTGACCAATGATAACGCTTTTAGATAGTCAATACAGATAACTGGATCTTACTGGGATTTATATTGAGTGGTGTTTGGAAGGATAGGTGTGAATATATATGAATTCAATTAGATTATATATCAACTCAAATAAGGCTGTAAAACACAGAAAATCATATAAATAAAATGCTACGTATCGCAAATTCTCTGAATTTCTTCGTATCTTATTCACTTCAGTGAACAATTTTATTACGTGTCCGATATTTAGGTATCAAATAATCAGTTTCACATTTAATACATCGTTAAATGTGAAAATCTTGGTATGTCAGAACGGAATAGAGAGAAGTGTAATAGGTGTCAAAAGAAAAGATAAAATTAAATTAGAAGAAATAAAAAGAATAACTAAATTTAAAGACGTAAAAAAAGCATGTAAGATTTTAAAATGGCGTTGGACAGGGCATATGCTAAGGGAAACAAATGGGAAATGGACAAAAATAATAACAGAGTGGTATCCCAGGAATGGGAAAAGAAGTAAAGGACGTCAAATGAAACGTTGGGAAGACGATCTGAAAAAAGTGGCCGGCTCAGAGTGGATGCGAACAGCGAGAGATAGAGAGAGATGGAAGTCTTTAGAGGAGGCCTTTGTCGAAAGACAAACTGTTAATTGAAACCTGTTGATAAGAAAGTAATTTTAAGAAAATTGTAAATATTTATTGTAAAAGATACTAAAGTTGTAACAAATTGTAAACAGTAATAAAGGCTTATTTTATTTTATTTTTTATTTTTAAATGTGAAATTACTACGCATTTTAACTATTCACTATTCAGGAGAATCGGGATAAGTCAGTTGTATTCAAATATATAAAGAAACGCTATTAATTTAAATATTGCCTTAATTTCAAATAATAACTTTAAGAACGTCCAAATAGAGAGGAAAAGTGGTATAAGACTATATTAGCGTTTAACAATAGCCAGTACAAATGTCCAGTGGATTGCAGTATGGAACAATTGGGGCGGCCGCAAGAGCGCATGTTTATTAGAACCCCGGCCCTCCATTTGCATAACCGTCTTCGTAATTAGAAACCATCGTCCTTTGTCCCCAGATGGGGTAAATACAGCTCGATTCGAATTAGCAAAATGTCCCGTGTCTTGCTCACAATTCGGATGCACTAATTGGATTGTTTATAATACAATTGGTAATGTTATTTCAACTTCGAAATTTTCAAAAGGGAAAAATAATTTTCTTAGTATACCTAGTACAAATATTTTCATAGAAATAGGTTTGCTAGAGGCAAAAGATGCTGTTATAATTGTAAAAATATTTTCGCAGAAAACCGTTTAAAATCAAAGCCGAATGTTCAATGTCAAACACAAATATTTATTCCTTTAACAAGACTTCTTTTACAAGCTTTCCAATTATGAGATTTACATAAAACATAAAACAATTAAATGTCACCGGTTCTGAAATCAATTTATACAGAGGAGTTCTTAGTAAAAGTAACTCGAAAGAAAAGTAAGATAGAATACTAATAAAGGAGGTTTACTTGATGTCTGAAAGCTACGTTCAAAATTATATCCGATCGCGAAATTCCCTTGCAACAGTTAAAATATATACAAAATGACATAAAATTGGTTGTGGTCGAGTGCACGACAGGTTGTCTGTCTGCGGGAGACGGCTCCGTAAATAATTTCACTTTAACAGACCGTGTGCATTCGTAATGCAGTGTAATGATAATCACCTCGCTTTTAATACCTCCACCGCGTTGCATTTTAAATATTTAATTTTATTTTTATACGCTGGTAATGTTTTGACTCTGCATAATATATTTTCATTTATGTATAAAAAACTCGTACCTAAAGCTGCTTCGTGTCTTAGATAATACATATATCTAAACTTGTATACATAATAGGCACATTAAGATTTCTTCTCGATCATTCAAGTTTCCATGATTTATTCAAAGCCGTCAAAACGAACACGAAAGTAATTACACAGATAACGCAGATAATGTCGACATATAACGAAAAGCATACATGACGTCATTCAATAGGCGGTAATTGACAGAACGCTAGACGGTTCACAAACAACGCGTCTAATTACTTTTTTTAATACGCACACCTTTCGAAAGGGTCGTTAGTTTTACATTATATACGGGGTACAATGGTAAGAAAAATAAGCAGACAGGTGGAGTGAGCACGTTCCATTGCTTCTGGAGGGTTCTCGGTGAGTCATTACCGCCCTTACGCCTGCTTTCATTATTTCGTGAGTGTACACACTGTGTCGCCCAGTGTTGCTACTGCTCTATTGAATCCTTATTTAATTAGATCTTCAGTTCGGGGAACTTCCATTGCAACTAACCTGAGCAGAATCCAGCTCGGGATTTGAGTTACACGGAACAACTTGATTTCGTAAGTTTCAGTTACTTTATATTGAAGTGATTGAAACAACATTTGAATTACAACAAAATGAATTGCTAACGATATATTAAGATAATAATTATAATCGAAATATACTTTATATCATGTAACATTGATATTGTATCATAAACAAATATTTCGACAGCAAAGGTAATGAAAAGCAAAGTGAATGTTCGACTAGTAGGCAATGTAGGCAATACAAACAATAGCAAAACAAATGATAGCCGTGATAAATGGGCGCCTCAGAAATGGCGTTCCCGATTGATTGCGGATCATTCCGACTGGCGAATTGCTTTAGGCGCCTAATATCCGCTGGAGAGGTGAATGCCGCTTCTTTTTGGGCTGTATCGGCTCTGGGGATCCAATAATGTACTTGCGTTCGTGAGTGCTGTTTGAAATTCTAAGCACAGTTGGAAATCATTGTCCGTTGAAAGGAAAATAGGGAGGAACAATTGCATTAACTTTCTTCATGTCTTTGTATGCTACTAGCAAACCGCTGAGCGTGTTCTGTAACGAGAATTTTGAGCAACTCTGATAATTTCCGTAAATTTTAAACTTTATTTAATGTATATTTTCCTGCTCATGCTTGATTTTCCCAGAATCGGTTGCGCGTAAATCTAGAGTAAATCTTCTTTTCCAGTAGGTGAAATATAATTCATGTAGAAAATATATCATATTAAAATGTAAACACCGCAAGCTATATAAACGAGTAGATTCACTAAGTACTTAGAATTAAAGTTTCTATACACAACATAGCAGGATAAAAATATTAAAAGTCAGATCCAAAACAGTTCAATCAAAAGACGTGAAAATGCAGAATAAACATCAGCATAAAATAAATAAGATATCATACACCATTCCGAGACAAAACAAGCGTCGGGGACATTTTAAACGTATGAAATAGAGTAAATTCTGGCTCGCTCGTGGAAGCGCTCAAATGTACAAGTTCATTGCTATTTTCACGTACTTGGCGCTCGTT
>CAJQZN010033769.1:0-16578 GCA_907164685.1 Colias eurytheme
TAACAAATGAATAACAACAACAAGTGACAGTCCAAAGTCCAAACTTAACATAGAAATAATTAAAACTTGAAACATTTTGTGAATACCTCATATTTACAGTTAAAAAAAAAAAAAAAAAAAAATAAGTTATGATGAAAGAAATTACAGATTGGATAGATTCAATAAGAACAGCAAGTTAATTGATATAATTAAAGAGGTAGTCAGAGAGAAAAGATGATTTAAATAGTGAGAGAACTTGAACATTGAATAAAACCGAACAAATTTACTTTAAGGACAATCACTTAGCTCTTGTTGGCCTCCTAGAGCGTGATACACCCCTGATGGGTTTTGAAGGGTCACCAGAGGACGTTGAAGCACTTGGATGAGCCTTGTTACTTTCTGCCGCACTGGAGGGGATGTTCTTGAGGTCACCCATACTATCCACACGGTGGCGGACTCCGTCAGCAGCCATAACAAAGATCCTACCATCCCTGGTCCAGCACTTGGGCACTCCAAACTGATTTCTGGCAGCCATGAAGATTTCATGCCGACCCTTGGTCAAGAATTCAGATAGTGTAATACCCGAACCCTTGAACTTTGTCTTGGAGGACCAGATCTGTTGTTTCATTTGAAGTTCCCGAAATTTGATAAGAACAGGTCTAGGTTTGCCTTCCTTAATTGAGCCCATCCGATGGCAGCGGCTGATGTCATTACCAGACAGTTGGGATGCATTTAAGTGTTTGGATATAGCAGCAATAGTGACAGAGGTTGAGTTTTCATCCTTGCCTTCGGGTATTCCATGCACCAAAAGAATTTTGCGCCTGTATTTCATCTCCAGGTTGTCGTGCAATTGAGTCAGAGCATCAACTTGAGCCTGCAGACACTGAAGCGAGGTTACAACGAACGCTCGGAAAGCAGTGAAATCTGATGCTAGTCTTGATGGAGGACTAGCCAAGGATGAAGTAGTGCTGGTCTTCTGCAGATCGTTTTGGAACTCCATCATACGTTTATTAAAAGTCTCAGACATTTGAGCAACAGATTGTTTAATAGACTCCATAGTGACAAAGTGAAGTGAAGTTTATATAGTTGAGATTGTATTATTTAAGAGCTCTTTTTATGTAGTTTTGAAGGAAAAAGTACAGGTGAGTATATTAGACACTTTAAAGCATAGTTTGATAAAAGTTATTAATATTAATTAAAAATAAATTTGGGAGCAATTTAAAACACGTGTTTATTTATTTTCTGCCTACCGCCGAAAAAAAAGGGTTCTTAGTACGCAATGACAAAAAGAAAAATGATGGTGTGAACGCTGGTACCGGCGGCTTAGTCGCGTGGGCGTTAGTCGATCTCATCGGAAAATAGCGAAAGTCAAACGATTTGTAACAGTATGGCACTTATTTCTCCTGTAAGTTTGAGGATCAACGAATATAAATACAAAATTTCAAAGATCTAGGTGTTGGAAATCTTCACTTATATAAATTAATAATAAATTTATTTTTCAAGTATGACAGCACTTTTTCCCCCTACTAGAAGTATGGCAAATATAATAATGGTCACATTTTATCAAATACTCTCCAAAAAGCCAAATGCAATACTGGTACAAAAAGATAGGCGAAATAAAAAAAAAATTGCAGATTTTCGGCGGTATGGCGACCATTTGGAATCGTCCGAAAAGTATGGCATGGCGATTTTCGTAAATGGCTGCACGACGATGGTTACCTGTGCAAAAGTTAGCTTGGTACAAATGCTTGAATAATTGTTTTTTTTAAATCAACACATTCGCGTCGGTATGGCGGGATGTAAGTGATACCGGAAAAGTATGGCATGACACTACCGCCTACTTCTTTTTATGGGCTATCGGTAAATTCTAAAATTTTTGTGTTACAAATCGTTTGACTTTCGCTATTTTTCCGACGAGTTCGACTAACGCCCACGCGACTAACCCACCGGTACCAGCGTTCACACCATCATTTTTCTTTTTGTCATTCGTACTAAGACCCCTGTAGAACCGCCATCCTGTTACAAATGACTCGAAATTTTGTGTCAGTATCTCCCGGTCTATAACGTGTGTTTCAAACTTTCAAGTTTGAAATTGAGATATTGATCATCCTACATCTTAGACATAGTGATAAAAATACCAAAAGTATTTGAACAAAAAAAAGTACATAATATGTATCGTAACATAATTAAGTTTTTTGGTATTTAAAAGCTCTAGAAGTCGATACCTACTTAGGCGTTTATTAAATTAGGCACCTACTCACTTTTTTGCATAGGAGAAATTACTCACAATAGGACATATCTATTATTATGTGTATGAAATATACTAGATATAAATAGCATAGATATATGTATGTATATAGAATATATTACTAGATTTACAGACTTCTTAGTATAATTCTTCTAACAAGATTTCACTTTAACGTCTTGGTACTCTTGGTATGACTAAACTATAAAGTATAAACCATGTCTTTTTCTTTATTCTTCACGACCACAGGCTGCGATGAGTCAAGACATTATCCGGCTTTGAATAATCTGTAAAAAATGTACTAAAAACTTGAGACTTCCTCACACACAATTGATTCGATTAGTTTATTATTACTTACTTAACTATAGCAATTTTAGTTTTTCTCAAAAAATTTAACATTTATATTTTACTGTTGATGATGGATGTTGTTTGAACTAAAGACACATACATTTTCTTGTAACCTAAAAAATCATGAACGAAAATGCAGTATTGAAAAATTGCTCATCTTCTTATATATAAAAATGAATCGCAAAATGTGTTGGTAAGCGCATAACTCGAGAACGGGTGGACCGATATCGATAATTCTTTTTTTATTATATTCCTTGAAGTACCAGGATGGTTCTTATGTAGAGAAAACATAAATATGTACCACGGGCGAAGCCGGAGCGGACCGCTAGTAATTCATAAACATGTTGTTTCAAATTCCACAAATTCCACAGCCATTTGATAAAAAAGAAAAACAATACAAGTTAAATAACATATGATGTCATGAGCCAAATTTAGTTATTGTAATAAACGTAGGTACTTATCAGTTTCAAAAAATTGAAAAAATTAAGTACCTATATGTATAATATGAACGAGTATGAGTAACTACCATATTATATACACTAAACAAAGAATAGTATTTTCTTGTGTTTGATTTTATGTGAGTAACTATTAAACAGGTGGAAATTAAAGATTTTAACGGATTTTAAACGCGATTTATTCATGTGACTGTTACCGGTCAGTCTCCCCGTGACCACGCTCATAATACCTATAATGAATAAAGAGTTTAAAATCCGTTAAAATCCTTAATTTCTAAACAAATAACAAGCAAGCAGTAATACAATAACATAAACAAACAGATTTATCCGAACCTGACCGATCTAAGCAATTATGTAGTTCGTATTACCGTAACACAACACTATGATAGTAACCCGACGATGCTTACTTGCATTATCAACGTCGGTGGTCGATGGCATACTTACTGGTCATCCGGTTGATATTATTATTATCTAGTTAGAGTTACTTAATACCCGTGGAAGTAGTTATTAATGTATGTGACAATATTAATTATGAGAATATATATTTTTTCATTTGGTTCAATGTGGGTTCAATAGTAGCAGTTGATGTTGTTTAACATCGTACTTACTTACTTACTTACCTACTTCTCTGGCGCTGAAACCCCAAAGTGGGTCTTGGCCTCTGAGACGAGAACTCTCCATCTTCCCCGGTCCTGAGCGGTCTCTTGCCAATTATTATTCATCTGGGTTGTTTAACGTCGTAGAAGTGTAAATTTAAAAAAGATTTTTAACGTAATTTTTTGACTTGAATTAATTTTCAAATTCTAATATCAATTGCCAAGAAGTGCGCTTTTTAATTATTTATCAACTAGGTACACGTTTCTTCTTCTTAAAGAGCATAGTCCCGTAAGTTTCTCTCCTTTTAGCTACTAATTAAAAATTTTAATATTGACAAAATGCCTATCCGATAAGAAATATAACAAAATATTTATACTGCATACTGTGACTATAATATGAGAAACCTTAAAACATCTGAAGTTGTACCTGACACTTAACATGTCAACATGTGTGACTCAACCAATAAGAACTCACGTCGTTTCACACTCGATTTAAATTATAATTCTATGCAGTACCTAATAAATAATAATATTAATATGTTAAATACATTGCGGCATTGTTTGGAAATAATCGGAGAATGTATTTTATCTAAACGATTCAAACGTAAGTGTGATGAGATTTCGGGCGACACTCATAGTACAATCGTGGAATTGAGAAACATGTTGGATGAGATGAAGACCCAGCAAGAATCAAAGTATGACGCCATAAAAACATTCATGGATAGTATTATAAAGCAAAATCAGGACATCAAAACCTCTATTGAACTTATGTCAAGCAAGTATGATGAGATTTTGGATGACGTCAAAAAGATTCAGTTAGAAAACAAACAGCACAAAATTCGTATAAATTACCTTGAAACGAAGCTAGAACAGTGGGAAATAAATTCCAGATCCTCATGCGTTGAGCTAAAAAATATTCCTGCAGCCGAAAGTGAGAACAAACATAGCTTAATAGAGATGACTAAAAAAATCTGCTCCGCTGTAAATGTTGATGTTCATGAATCCGAAATCCGTGATGTATTCCGCATGAAAATTAAAAATGTGTCCAACGGGCCAATCGTGGTAGATTTTAACTCCAATCTCAAAAAAGAAAGCTTACTTAAATCTGTCAGGAAGTATAATAAAGAGAGAGATCCGAATCAGCGACTAAGTACTGCTACCGTGAATCTCAAGGGGCCAGTTAAACCTGTTTATGTTGCTGAATTCTTAACACCCAAAGTGAGAAAGCTATTCTTCTTAGCAAAAGAATTTATGAAGTCTGAAAAATATGAGAGCTGTTGGACCTCCTACGGAAGAGTGTATTTGCGACGAAAATCTAATGAATCCCGCGTGCGCATCGACAATGAATCCGATCTAGACGCACTAAAATGTCGTATATGACTAGTTTTTGTAATTTTTCTTGTTTTTGTTGATATTACCTATGCCTTGAATTTCTTTTTATTTTTAGTATTAATATTAACTTTCGCCAAAATTTTAAATTGTAAGTACCTTAAAATTATAACTTTACCCCAGAACACACTCTTCAATAACACCACACAGTATGCCCAACAGTACTCACCCCAAGCAACACCACTTCTTTTCTATAATCACAATATACATTTTAAGCCAATTCATCTTAGTGTAATAATTATTATCAGTATTTACGAAATATGGTTAATCTATCAGGTTAATAGTTATTTAGTTAAAATTCAATGACATAGTACAGTTAGAAAATGAAATAGACTCCTTTAAAATAGCTGACTCTTATTCGTGTGATGTTGAATCGTGTAAATCGCTGATTCCTAATTCTGAGCTCTGTTTGAAATTATTTACTCAAAATATTAGAAGTATTAAGTGTAATCTGAATAGCCTACTCCCTCTTATTGTCAGGTCGAATGTGTCCTGGGATTGTATTATTTTAACGGAATGCTGGCTTTTGTCTTCACAAAATATACCCCATTTGGATGGATACCAATTTTTTGCATCTGCAAACAATCTGACGCAAAATGAAGGTGTCGTGGTTTATTATAAATCAAACTTAATTATATCGGTTGAAGAAAAAATAATACAGGACGCGAATTGCTTGGTTATCAAAATAAATTCTGATACCGTTGTTTTAGCAATTTATCGCCCCCCAGGTTATAAAAACGTTAGTAATTTCATACAGTCATTGGATAAATTGCTACAAGGATACTCATCGACGTTAAATGTATTTCTAGTTGGCGACATAAATATAGACATAGCAAATGAAAGCAATGATACCAATAAAGGTCATTATTTAGATATGTTAGCTTTTCACGGAATTCTTCCAATACATACAATACCTACACGCAGTAAAACATGTTTAGACCATGCCTTAGCCAAATCAAAGGAGATCACTCGATGTCTAGTAATTCACACGAGTGTGACCGATCATGATAGCGTCGCGTTGTACATTGCTATTAATTATCAACTGAAGGCTTCTAAAACTATTAAACGCTTTGATTACGTTGCTTTTGATGATGAAATAAACAGCAAGGATTTTGGTTTCATAGCTAAAATAGAAGATGCTAATATTGCTACTGATGCTTTTGTTAATATTCTACGTGACTTAATTATGCGGCACACTAAAATTATAACTGTCTCTTGTCGAAAAAAAATACTTAAACCATGGATTACTCCAGGCATCCTAAAATGTTTGAGAAATCGAGATAAACTACATAAGAAACTAAAAAAAGATCCGAGTAACGACGTACTAAAAATTACTTACAAACGATATAGAAATTTTTGCTCAAATTTATTAAAAAAACTTAAAAGACAGTACGATTCATTACAAATACAAGAATCTAAAAATAATAACAAAAAGCTTTGGAAAACTCTGAAAGATATAACATTTACAACAAAGCATAAAGAGTCATCTCACGAACTGTTATGTCATCAGCATCCCTTACAATCCGTGAATGACGTTAATAACTTTTTTGCAGGTATTGGCAGGAACCTAGCGGACAAAATTATTAACAGTCCCCTTTATACAGCATATAACACTAAATATACTCACCCCCACTCATTTGTTTTATTACCTACGGACTGTAAAGAAGTTGAAGGACTTATTAATAATCTTAAAAATGATAGTGCCATAGGTTTGGATCTGATTCCGAGCCACATACTAAAAACTTATAAAGATATTTTGACGCCAACCATCACACATATCTGCAACATTTCTCTGGCCTCTGGAGTTTTTCCGAGGGCTTTCAAAAAATCTAGAATCCAACCCATTTATAAAAGTGGTGACAGAAACTGTGTCAACAATTATAGACCAATCTCTATTTTGCCCTCACTATCTAAAATTCTTGAAAGGCTGATTAATTTAAGATTAATAAAATTTTTAGAAAGTAATAAAATATTATCAGATTCACAATTTGGCTTCAGATCAAATAAATCTACATCGGATGCGGTACATAAAGTGACAAATTTTATTGTAAATAAACTAGATACTAAAAAGAAAGTAGTTGCCATATTTATAGACTTAGCAAAAGCATTTGACACGGTTTCTGTCCCAATTCTTTTACAAAAATTAGAAGATATTGGTGTTAGAGGCACTCAGCTTGACTTATTTAAAGACTTTTTAACAAATCGTACACAGTTGGTTAAGATAGATGAATATACCAGCGAAGAAATTCCTGTTTGTTTTGGTGTGCCACAGGGAAGTATATTGGGGCCAACCTTGTTCTTAGTTTATATTAACGATTTATGTCAGCTAGCCTTAACTCATGGTGAAATAGTATCTTTTGCGGATGACACAGTCCTACTTTTCTATGGTCATACGTGGGAAGAGGCAATTTCTTATGCCCAATCTGGTTATGATACCGTTTGCAAGTGGTTATATAGCCATGTTCTTACACTTAACACAGATAAGACTAAGTACATGGCCTTTCATCTACGAAACAGAAACATAGGAACGCAGACTTTTCTGATCAAATCTCATCGTTGTCTCAACTTTGATAGCTCTACCTGTTCGTGTCCAATACTTCAATGTACAAAATCTATGAAATATCTGGGTGTTGTGTTGGACGATAAGCTAAATTTTCAGGAACACATTGATTTGTTATCTGGAAGAATACGCAAACTTATCTGTGTATTTAAATGCCTGAGAAACGTTGCGGATAAAGATGTCATAAAATCTGTATATTATGCCTTGTGTCAATCCCTCCTCTCTTATTGCATAACCTCTTGGGGAGGAGCACCGAAAACTTCTCTGTTAAAACTGGAAAGAGCCCAGAGAGCTGTACTAAAGGTTGGTTCCTTCTTACCCTTTTATCACCCAACGACCGCCCTCTACGCAAAATGGGATGTTTTGACCGTTCGTCAACTCTTTGTTCTTCATACCATTCTCAGACAACACAGTTTACTGATATATGACTCTCAAAAATTAAAAACAAAGCGTCGATTAGATAGAGTTTGTGATCAATATACACCCAATACATCATTCACTCGTCGTTTCTTTTGCTTTCAAGGTAGTTATTTGTATAATAAGTTAAATGGTAAATTGTCTATTTATTCATTGTCTACAGGTGCTTGCAAATCAAAAACTTTAACATGGCTAAAAAGTCTCGATTACGAATCTACTGAGAATTTAATACGCTACGTAAAACTATAGTAAATTTTATTATATACATAAAACACACACACACACACACACACACACACACACATACATACACATACACATATACTCGCACACACTTTCACACACACTCACTCATATACTCTACAATATAGGTACCAATTAATCTATTCTTGTATAAATTGTTCACTTTTTTTTATCTTTTGTAAAATGTTAAGTTTTTATCTAACATTTAAGATATTTTATTTCCCCTTTTGTTTCTCTTTTGTGCTATATTTTGTACCTCTAAACGGTTTATTTCATGTTTTTAATATTATGTTACTAAGCAAATATTAAGCGGTTCGACTGGGTGAGTGCCTGGCGATCTGCATTACAGGCTTTTGCCTATCGCAGACACCAGTCCTCTCCAATTTATACTATGTAATACTATGTAACTGTAATTGTAAGTTTTTGAGGAAAATAAATAA
This sequence comes from Colias eurytheme, assembly GCA_907164685.1. Classification (NCBI taxonomy): domain Eukaryota; kingdom Metazoa; phylum Arthropoda; class Insecta; order Lepidoptera; family Pieridae; genus Colias; species Colias eurytheme. The sequence continues at coordinate 8,673 of CAJQZN010033769.1, forward strand.
ATATTATTATTATTATTATTAATCTAGTTGCCTGGTTCATACAAAAATGTTAGTATTTTCAAGTTATGAAAGATTAAATGTACCTACTTATATCAAAAAAATATCTAGCTTTTTTTCCTATTTTTCCATAGAAGCCCAATTTCATCGCCCTCATCCCTATATTACCTAATACCTAGTTGTTCTTAAAGTTGTCCCTTACAGTCCCATACTAACTGATTTAAAAAAAATAATATTAATAAAAGTGTGAAGATGCCTTTACATGCATCTACATACAATTGCAGAGATAAATTAACATGACAGATTACTACCTACTGTCATGTAAATTTGTGTTAAGTATTTCATGCATTTATAACTGTATCAGTACATTTGAATTGCTTTAAATTCAGGTTAACAGATAATCTACGATTATAATCATAATTAAGAACGACATTTAATTTATAGAAAAAAATATTATGTTGGTAAATTTATAAAATTTTAGAACATACTACTTAGATGTTTTTAAAATTTTATAAATTTTTAAACAAGAAAGTAAGTATTTGAACTCTGTAAGATGTAGGCTTCTGTTAGTCTGTTAGAAATCCTCTGTTTTATTAGTATGATAAATGATGATTTAAAATTTTCCATGCATATAATCGAAGTCATATTTAGAAGCCCTTTCCCTTAGAGAAGACTTCACTATAAATAAATGGAAAAACTCATAAAATTTCTCCCATTACAGGTCCATCAGAGTGCAGTTGTGAAAGTTTACACGTGAGTCAACCCGTCATATAATACCTACTTTTAAGTACATCTTAGAAGCCATATTAGTACCGTACTTAGAAACAACTAGACAGGAAATCATAGTAACAAGTAACAACATAGAAATGCAGCTAATTAAAAAATATTTCCCTCCATTTTATATTTTACAAGGAATGAGGATATACATAGACAATAAATATTTTTTTCAACAGACAACATTTCTCATAAATACCTATAAATTAAGTGTGCTGTAAAATATAAAAAAAAAATATTTCAAAAACAAATGGTTCTTGAGAAGTTCAAAGTTATAAATTAGTTTTAAAAATTATTATTATAATTCTATCCATAAAAAAATAGATAAAAAAAAATGATAGAGAAATCAGTTCCTGAAATCCTACTAATATTATAAATAGATTATAAGTTCGGATTAAACTTTTAACCTGAATACGGGAGTGAAGCGAGGGCCGGGTAATAAGTTTTTAATACAAACGATGCTTTTTTACCTGTCATGACGAGTGACATCATATTATAAAGAAAAAATCATTAATGAAGCCAAATTTTAATTAAAACTATTATTCTGGTGACCATGAACTCGTGTTTTGTTCTCAAGACTTATTTATAACAAAAACTAAAAAAGACGCAACTAGTTACATACTTATACATTTCAATTTGAAGATATCATATAATACTTACACCATGAATCACCCGGTAAAACTTATTGAAAATAAGATAGTGCACCTTCTCGGAACATATCCGACATTCCCCAAGAATCAAACATGGAACCGGCTTATGAATGAAATTCGTCACCGATGACTCATAGATGACTTTTACGATACAAATTTTGCTCTCATTTTAGCGTACAATGCCTAAAAACTGGTTTCAAATCTTACAATATAATTTTATGCGTCATAAACCATAGTAGGAGTAAATTACAAAGCTCTTTTTTATTGTTTTTATGTGTATACGACCTTTGCCTCATTAAAAAAAAAATAAACTGTCAATTTTCCCGCCATTTCTAACCACATAATCGTGTCTAATCTCGTTTGTCGTAAAATATATTATGCTGAAATGCTTAGTGACATGCATACAATGTTTGTAAACCGGATGCCACTGTAAATCACAATAGACCAAAGGCATTCATACAGTTTCATTTTAAACCAATAAATCTACTTCTGTATGTGGATACAATATTATTACCATATAATAGATTATAGAGCACTCCTTCAAACGGTAATGAGATTTTTTAATCAATCCTAATCCTGTGAATGACCATAGACTACATAAGTACATATATTTTTTACTAGCTGTGCTCCACGGTTTTACGCAGATGAGAGATGCAGTGCTCCACTCCTGTTGGTCTTAGCGAGATGATATATAGCCTCTAGCCTTTCTCGATAAATGGGCTACCTATCTAACACCCAAAAAATTTTTCAAATCGGCCCAGTAGTTCCCGACATTAGGGCGTTCAAACAAACAAACTCTTCACTTTATAATACATATTAGTATACCTAGATTTACTACGCATTCAATACTGTTTATTCATACATGATACTGCAAAGACTCTAATATTTAATATGTACTGACTCTAATATATTATAATAATTCTCGTTTCCTTTACGAGTCCAAGCGTTAGTTATTACTTTCATAATGATGTTTTGATCACTCGAGGTGTTACCGAAGATGTTAATATAAGTGCAGGAAATATCATGACACTATTGATTTTCGTGTGAATGTCGATTACTGTAATTTGTGTTGTTGATACTCAATTGCCCTCTCACGTAAATTATGCTAAAGTACTAAGTGAGCGTGAGAAATCTTACCGAATTAAATAAATTATCATATCGTTAATGTGGCTTTTTAAGTGAACTTAATCAGAGACATATGTTTAATTTTCCGTTTTAATAGATTTATCTTTAACTAAAGGTCCGCCCCGGCTTCGCCCGTGGTACCTACATATTTCGCAATAAAAGGTAGCCTATGTCCTTTCTCGGGTATCAAAATATCTCCATACCAAATTTCATGCAAATTGGTTCAGTAGTTTAGGCGTGATTGAGTAAGAGACAGACAGACAGAGTTATACCACAGTATTACCATATTTCCTACAGTAGTGCGACGAATGTACTTGTGCAGAGAAACGGAGGGGAACTGGCGGGGGTCGGGCGACGCGGGCCGCGTAAAGCAAACACGCTTAGTTTGCTTTACCTAGCGCGAAAGGACGACGCAGTCGTATTTTTTGTGTAATAATTTTATTATACATAGGTACTTACATATTCTATTATGGCGCGCACAAACTGTTCCGTTTACGGATGTAAATCTACATTGAAATCCCAGAAGGAAACAATATTTCAGAAAGATTGTATTAATTGTATCTGTTGAATTAAAATCAAAGCTATGTATATGTTGTCCTCATTATTTTCTAATCAGATTGTACATCCCAATGCGGATGTATTACTTAGTTACATGTTATAATATACAATTAAGAACATCCAAAAATAAAGTGTCCACGTAAATAATATTTAGCAGTGCAATATCTGTAATTATATATTAATGAACAAATAATTACATCAGATTTAATAATCGCAATTATTTTGAATGTACATATGAATAAATGATTTCATCATAATATTAATAATCACAATTGTTTTATTTTCCATTTGTTGCAACCCTAGCGTATTTTCGTGTGGCAGCGTAAGTACTTACGCTGGCAGCGGCATCGCGCGACATCAAAGGCGATTCCTTACTGTAGGAAATAATATTGTAATACTGTGGTTATACTTTCGCATTTATAATATTAGTATGGATTTTGTAAATCGTGAATGATTTAAATATAATAACAGTCACTGCACTTTAGGATTCATATTAAATAATGTATCTATGGATGTATAAACTTGAAGCTCCAGTTTATTACCAGTAACTAAGTATTGTCTATTCTCAATAGTAACCTCAATATTTCATAGACAACTTCTTGTACACAACGCGGGAATAAGCACGAATTCTAAACAGTAAATATCATACATGTATTGCATAATTACTAGACGAAACCTTACAAGCAATACAATTTTTCAAACGATAGACGAAAATATACTTTAAAGTTTAAACCTACATAAATATACAAAAACATGATTCTTAGAAAATTGATACCGAATATTGTGTAATACTGGAGTTAATCACTGAGAAATATAGACAGTTTAATTACCTATGAAATTTGTTAAAAATGATTAATGCTTGCGTGATACGGGGCTGTATTTTATAAACATTCACATACATTATTATTTCTACACGTTGACGTTCAGTAAAACTGTTCTAAAATTTTATAATTTATGTTGCATACTTACAACAATTTAAAATAGGCGAATAAGCCTAACAATTATCTTATTTATTTTGTAGAGAGAGAGTAGTATAGACCTAGTAAGTAATAAATACCTTTGATAAAGTCAATTACACGAATTAAAACATAGAATAATAGAGGTGAAGATGTTTGCGGTCAATGCGTAATGCAGCAGCGAAGTTCGTCCCGCCACAATTACGTGATTGGCATCCATATTGTTTCATTGGGATTCTAAAATGGCGGTTCATCCAGTGACAGCGCCTTGCGTTAGATTACAATGCGCGGTAAACAGTAAATTCTAAATTTAAATTTGCGATCAAAGTAAACGATTTCCGCGAAGGCATCGTTTATTCATTGCCATGTTCAAATACTTACTTACCAGTTACCAGAATAAACAAAAACACGCAATTTATAAGTTCACTTCATATGCTACATTGTGATTTCTAGTTAAAATGAATACTTACCTAGAATAATATTATACATAATGCTTACGTTGGTAGATCATCACACGTAATTACTCTTAATAGAAAAACTGGGTATTGATGACTACCCTATATCCTATACTATATATTATTATGTACTATAATATTATAAAGGCGAAAGTTTGTAAGTATGGATGTATGGATGTTTGTTACTCTTTCACGCAAATACTTCTGAACCGATTACAATGAAACTTAGCACACATATAGAGGGTAACTTGGATTAACACATAGGATAGGTTTTATCCCGGAAATCCTACGGGAACGGGAACTATGCGGGTTTTCTTTTGAAAACGCGGGCGAAGCCGCGGGCGGAAATCTAGTAATTTTATAAGCAGATAGAAATAACAAGGCTTTTATAATCTGGTAATTAAGTACCTATAACCAGAGTCCATGAACATCACAGTCATGTTCATACAAAAAACCTAGAAATTTCAAAAATCCGGACGTGTGTACTAAGACAAAAGACAAAGGTTTAAACCTACTTACGGATGCTGAAACAAGACCGAAGCATTCAACGAAGTCGGAAAGCAATTATTATAAAACGTTTTCAAGTTTCAACCTTTGTATTAGCAAAAGTCATTCCATACATATAAGTATAGCCAGTGAATAAATGACCAATAATTCATGTTTCCATAACCAATAAACATAATAAACAGTGACTAGCGAGTTCCTGAGTTCTTTGTCATTGCGAACACAAACTACTTAGGTTAATGTGGGTACATGTAATATTTATTTAAATACAAACGACCTCATGCTTGCCTCAGTTTTGAACTACTTCTACTATTTACTATATTTTACGATAATAAATGTGGTCGAGATTAGAAACTTATCTACAGAATTCTAAAAATATATTTATACATTTTCAGATCATGATCAGATCAAAATTACTCCCACAGAACCCTCACAATTCTTCCTAATGAATGGAATAATCCGGTCCTGTTAAATGTTAACACAAAAAAAATATTTCAACAATTTCCTCAATCGAGTTCGTATCTATATTTAATACAAATATGTATACAAGAAAAAGTGCATAGAGAATGTCAAAACAAATATGTAATCGTTTACTATAAATGAGCTAGGATTAATTTATTTACAAGTTCTCTCAGGAGATTGGTATTCGAGCAATGGCTGGCAGGTGATCTTTACGACACAGAGCGAACATTCCATTGCATATAAACTATCTTATTAATCAGTCAGAGAGTTCTATAAATTAATAATACTACCGATTGCTCATTTATATGGTACCTAATATAGATTATGTAATGGATTACGTCGTTTACAAAGTGGTTAGGAAGAGTTGTGGCCTGCAAGGGACGGTATAGCTTTTGTTTGAAGCCTCGTAGATTTTGATTTATTGGTACTTATTCAATTGGACTGAGATAGGATTCTGGGACTAGTCACTGAATAAACTAGCGTTATTGTCTACTCTGATGCACCTATTTTTAAGAAATTTAGGTACTAAGAGCAATAAAACATTTTCTTAGGGCACTACTGCGAACTTTACGTGATCTGTTTGGGAGTATTTACTATTTTATACATTACTACGGTCTACGACGAATTGAGTATCGATTTCCATAGGTTTAGTATTGATTCAATATTGTGGATATTTTATTGTGCTTATTGTTATCGTTTATTTGAGATGTTTCTCTGTGTGATAAAATATTTCAGATAAGATTATATGTATATGAAACAATATATACTTATTTAAGATAATAATGTAAACACGATCTAAGATATAAAAATATCAAACTAATATCTTACTCTAGATAAACACAAAGGACATTCAATCTTTCACAATCAATTTACATTTTATAATTTAACTGTATTTCTAGGTACCATTTATCCAAAATACTGAACTTCTATGGATTCGGTTCGCCTTGTGGATACAAAATTAAGTATCAGCAGAGTTACATATCATAAATATATTATTTAAAAGAGGATATATATCATTTAAAAAGATGTACAAGTATATTTTCCATACGTTTAACTGTTAGTACTTATTTTACACCGTAACCATAAAGAACCTGTGCCCATAGAAAAAGCAGTCAGCGCGGGCCGGAAAACCGCGCCAAGCACAGACTATAAATACATAACCACAGATAATTTAACCGGAAAAGTACGTGTATAAAGTGATTTATCCAATTATCCACAACTTGGTATTGGATATAGCTCGTACAACCAGTTTATGGAATATGGAGCATGGGAAGTTGTAGAAATCGTGGTGTTGCGTGTATATTATATAGATTTCTAATATAGAACCGTTTTTTACTTGCGCTTTCAGTTTATGTGTAATTACGATACTTTTACTTGGAATACTTGAAGAAAATACCAGTCAAACCCTATTTATACAACTCAAAAAAGGCTTTGATTTATTACATACTAGAGGTAGGTCCGTAGTTAGGTACTAAAATAGGACTAACTGTCTTGCACTAACTGCAAAATGACTATCCGGTCGTAAAGTAATAATAATGGCTAATTTATGATCATAAAGACATGTTCCATCATATTAAATATTCATTCAATTAAGAATAATATTAATCAACAGTACCTACGCTATCACGGGTCGTCCCCATTATGGTTAGAAATCAACCACAAAACACTAGAGAGAAATCAAAAGATACTTTATAAATACAACTTTAGGAAAACAACAAAATATGCAATAAATCACGTCTTGATATAGGTTTTTAATTTTTTATTGAAATGTCTCACAGAAATCTTGTTTTGACTATAGTAAAGGATGAAAATTTACCGTATTTACCGATATATTTTCATAACAACAAATAATTTTGAACGATTCAGGAACTGCAGGATTGCAAAAAACTAGATTCTAGTTTTTTGCAATCCTGCAGGTCCTGCAGGTAGACTTCTAGTTACTAGAAGTCTTTCTAGATTTACATGGAAAATTATTCGAATTCAAACACATACACATAATATAGGCAGCTTTCAATTAGTACAACGACAATAAATCCTATTATCCACAAATAAATTGAATACAAGGTCGATTCGGAACGTAGTTTGAAGTATTAACAAATTATTTCATTTTCTACATTGGCAATACATCGGTAGGAATTTAACAATTAACAAGTGTGTAACACATATTTTATTGACGCTTAACGATATCATAGAAAATTGCTACGAAGTTTTATTATTTTTTAACTATCAAAAACATGTTTATATTGTCAATTTAGATCAAATTGTTTTCACTCGATCGGAAGGTTACTAGACTAGAGTAGATAATTTTTGAAACAAAAAAAAATCGCAGTCGGATGAAACCCATTAGAAAAGGAGCGGAATATGATAAAAATGTAAGAAAAAATAAATTACGGTCAATCCGAGTTCGGGAAGCGGGAGGGGGGAG
>CAJQZN010033772.1:0-13748 GCA_907164685.1 Colias eurytheme
AAAAAACTTTGACTTCATCCGTAAAAACCCCTCAACGCGGCCATCTCTTCGCTATCGTCTTAAAATTTTTTGCTAAGACGGTGTTTTTTGTGCCGAGGAAAGAGATAGAAATCACTAGGAGCTAGATCTAACAAACAGGGTGGGTGTTCAAGCATTTGGAATGCAATTTTTGAATGGCAGCCATTGCAACTGACGCTTTGTGATCTTGTGCGTGGTCTTGGTGAAACAACATTCAAGCCCGCAGTTTGCTATGTCTCTTCTCCTTACTAACCTACCGCAATTTTTAATATGGTCTGTGTAGTAAGAGCCCAACATAGTGGCTACCTTCTTAAAATATTCCACCAAAATTATTCCTTCGGCGCCCCAAAAAACTGTCGCTTTAATCTATCCCACTAATTTTCACTTTGAATTTCTTCATCGTCACTTTGGAAGCTCGCATCCAGGCCATTAATTGTTTCTTGGTTTCAGCATAAACATGGTGAACCCGGGTAACGTCCATGGTCACAAATCATGCCAAAAAATTATCCTGATCTCATTAAGAATTTAGAAATTCACCCTCTAAATGTCGAATTGTTGTTTCTTCTTTTTGTTGGCAAAAATTCTGGCACGCACGGTTCACATTCAAATTAATGTAAATACTTGGAAGCGTGGCCTATTGATATGATTTTTTTGTGATAACTTAGTGAGTACATGAGCAAGCAAAAAACAGTTATTTTATATTTTTATGTACACAGGAAATACCCAATTATCATTACTTTTGGATCAACCTAGTACATTTAATATGAAAGATTTTAGCTTTTTCTTTCTTTTTTTGGTTTTCTGCTTAAATTACTTCGCAAATTTGAAGGGAAGTTCATTTCGAAACTGCAAATAGAGCTCCTCATTGTATTGCACAATGAGGACGTCACTTCGGTAATCTGCTATGAATAGAAAATGTATGGGAAATAAAATGTATGGGAGCGTTTAATGTAACATTTTTGTATATTTCTCGTTTTATTTTCAAAAATTTATTATGGCCATTTTACTCATTAGGTTAAGTACTTTCGATATCAGTTTAAAGTTTTTTGATATCTGCAATAGTTACGGAATAATCGCCTGTGCACACTTAACGATTACACCCTGTATAACGAGCCCTTACAAGTTAACACGCCCTGCAAACTTCATAGTAGAAAAACTAATTGGAATGAATTTGCACAACAAATAAAGGAAACAATGACCACTAATATCCCACTTAAATCCGATGATGACATAACTAATGCTGTGGAAATATTTAATAAGTGTGTTCAATTAGCAGCCTGGAAATCTTCTCCCGATACATCAAAGCAATCAGATTGTGTACCTACCTATCCACAAATAATTACAGATCTCGTACAAAAAAAGAGACAAGCTAGGAAAAAATGGCAAGAATCTAAATATCCCGAACACAAAAGGTTGTACAACAAGCTGGTTAAAAAATTAAAATATACACTTGAGAAAATAAGAAATGAACATCTGGAAAATTTTATGCGTGACCTGGACGCTACTCCTGCAACGGATTATTCGCTTTGGAAAGTCACGAAAAATATTAAAAGACCGATTACTTTCCAACCACCCCTACGCAAACAAGATGGAAATTGGGCGAGAAGTAACTCTGACAAGGCAAAATTATTCGCAGAACACCTATACGTAACATTTACTCCAAATACAGACTTAGGTTCAACAAAAATAGACGAAGTTAGGGATACTCTGTCTCTTATACATCAGCTTTCTCCACCGATCAAATGCTTTACAAAAAGAGAGGTGCAACAGGTCGTACATAAACTAGATTTAAACAAAGCTCCAGGCTATGATCTTATAACGGCAAAAACGCTCAGAGAACTACCAGATGTCGGTATTACATTCTTAACACAAATATTCAATGCTATACTGCGTCGTGAGTTCATTCCTGAACAATGGAAAACAGCCGAAGTAATACTTATTCTCAAACCTGGAAAGGAGCCGGATAAAGTAACATCGTATCGCCCCATAAGCCTGCTGCCCATACCATCTAAAGTTTTTGAAACTCTTCTTATGAAAAGACTCCTACCTGAAATAAATAAATTACAGATAATACCCTCACATCAGTTCGGATTTCGTGTGGCGCACGGAACAATTGAACAAGTTCATCGGCTCGTTGAAAAGATTAATACCGCATTTGAGAAAAAATTATACTGCTCGGCAGCCTTCCTCGACATCTCACAAGCATTCGACCGGGTATGGCATGAAGGTCTGATGTATAAAATACTTAAAATACTTCCATCCAGATTTCATCTATTGTTAAAATCATACCTAACTCAACGTCACTTCTACGTAAAGGTGGGAGATGAAAGATCCGATATACACGACATCAAAGCGGGTGTTCCACAGGGAAGCGTAATGGGTCCCATGTTATACCTTATATACACATATGACCTACCCGTAACTACGAATGTACTTGTGGGAACTTTCGCAGACGATACTGCACTGTTGGCTACTCACGAAAACCCAGTAATTGCGTCCAATATTCTGCAACGGAATCTAAATGAGATGTCACAGTGGCTACGAGATTGGGGCATCAAGGCTAACGAGGTCAAATCGGCTCATATGACCTTTACTCTCAGACACAACTCTTGCCCTCCTGTTAAATTAAACAATATACAAATACCCCAATGCGAAGTAGTGCGATACTTGGGTGTACATATGGATAGAAAACTTACTTGGAAAACACACATTTTTAATAAAAGGAAATCTCTTGGGCTACAACTAAGGAAGATGTACTGGCTACTGTCGCGCAAGTCCGGCCTGTCGCTGGATAACAAGCTACTCCTTTACAAATGCATACTGAAGCCTATGTGGACGTATGGAATTGAGCTATGGGGCACGGCATCAAACTCCAATTTGGAAATCCTGCAACGGTTCCAATCAAAAATGCTGCGGATGATAACAGATGCCCCGTGGTATGTCACAAATAACCAACTACATCGTGACCTAAATATACCCCTAGTGAAACAGGAGATCTCCGCAAGGCTGAAAAGCTACGCAAAACGTTTAAAAAACCATCCAAACGCACTTGCCTGTAATCTGATGGATACGGAAATCCGACATTTTAAAAGAATTAAAAGAAAGGCCCCACAGGACCTCATAATATGAGGTCTTAGCATAATATAATGGATTGGTCATTGGACTAATACCATTCAAGTCATTTATTTTACCTTCATAACCTCTAGCTAAATGCCTAATTTTCAGGCAGATTGCAAGAAAAATCAGATATTAAAAAAAAAAAAAAAATAAAATAAAATAAAAGCCATTTTGATGTAAAATGCACTCTCAGACTATTTTCATTTCGTATTACTTCAATTCAATAGATATTTGCATGTTCATATTTTTCTGTTAGCTTTCCGTTGGATTTTTAAAATTGTTTGCTTCAAAAGATGGAAGGATACGTGAAATAAGATATTTTAATTAAACGCGAGGTATTTTGATAACTCGTATAGAGAATCCCTTTTTTCCGCAAAGCATACAAGTTGGTTTATGAGTTTAAATCTATTTGATAAGACTGTAACAAGCTTCATGTTTCGATTCCACGAGAGTAGAATGTTGTATATTAAGTTTATTTAAAGCTTTTCCTTATTCTAGGGATAAATCCAACGAACCTAAAATTATTAAAAATATAAGTGCAAATGTAAGTGTACATCACTAAACCACACTCTCTTTTACTAGTACATATTAAGGGGGCGCATAAAGCAAAATAACCAATCTTCTATTAGATGATACGTGTAATATGCAAGACCAAATCTAAAAAATAAAATATATATCAAACTAGATGATAATATGTTCAACGATTCTGTTTAATCAAAAACATAAAATATTAAAATTTACTCGATAAAAAAAAATCACCAAGTTAGCTCTAATTTTCACACTTTTACGTTTTCTACTTGACATGGTAATACTTATTATGATTTTTTTTTTCATAAACAATTATTATATTAAAACATTTGCAAGATATTTGTCAGAGCATTTTGTGTAATTACTTTTAGTTTTGGTTTTATCTGCGATAAACCACTTTTGGCGCTCTTTTTTTCTCGAGATAAACGTTTGATTTATTCGATCCTATTCCATAAGCTTTCTCAGCGTTGTGTTATTGTATCGTGACAATCATAACATTTTATAGAAAAGTAAGAAGCACAGAAATACGGAATTTTACTCCCAATTAAAATATATTATACGTTTGGTAGTTAGTACAAAGTAAATAGCTTTTTATTCAATATTCTACAAATCACATAATTCGACTAATAGCTACATGCTTACATTACATTGTATATTAATATAAAAAGAGTTGAAAAAATTCGGCCTAGCGGTTCAAGGCGTCATCACGGTAAGGCGAAGTTTAAAATTTTCTGCTATTTATTTTTTTCATAGACACCTGATAAATACGTTTAAAAAAATTATAAAATAATGTTCTATTTGACTCAATAGATACTATAATAAATTACAATGAAAACTATTCTTATTATAGGGGATAGTTTTTAATATCCACTTAAAGATCTTAACTAACTGTTCCACAAACGCTGCTCAGTAAATTAATAATTTAAAAGCTGTCGTTATTCTTGTCACTAGCGAAGAGGCCATACTCGCTAATCTTGTGGATAATGCTGGGATGATCTAGGATTAACCTGCTCTGACCTAAACGGTCTTAAACGATAGTGTCCTTAATAATTTATTATACAATTAATCTTATATACGGTCGCAAATTTATTACGTAGGAATTAAAAGTTTCTTTAAAAAAATGTATGTGATAAATCGATACTTTAGGAAAAACATTACAAAGATTTAGATTATTTTGCTCATATGTCAATGTCAATATATGTCAATATTCTTTCATTATATTTGGTAGAAAGCCACTGAGTTCGTAAATATCACTAGACGGTCACCCACCAACAACTTGACAGCGTCTCAGACCACTTAACCCGTATAGATTATCGATGAGTGTGAAACAAGCCGAGCTTTTGTTATGTAGATAAAAAGCGAATTATAAAACACAATCCTCTTGACCGAATTAAAATCTTCGCTCATGTTCAACCCGAAAATAAAACATTAACCCCACTTATTAATATGTGGATGAAATTATACAGAACGCTCGCTACCACCCAACTGCTTAACCAGATTCGTTCATTATACTTTCATAAGGCATAAAATGTCGCGCTTAAGAACTTTCTGGATGCCATAAATTGTTTAGAGCCCGCCTAATTAAATACACGCATTTGCATTGTATTGTATTTTAAAATTTTCGGAAGGAAGCACATAAATTTCATAAAAATGGCTTAATTTCGCTCACATCTCGTTTTTCATGGTTGCAATATATCATGGGCTCGTTGTAATTGTATTGTTTTTGTGCCTGTATTTCATTATGAAACGTTAATGAAGCGAGTGTTTGAACCGAGAAAAACTTTGCAGTTCGTTGTTGCTAATTGTTGGAAGCAATTTTGGTAAACGCTACGAAATAAAGGGCTATTTCCCGGTGTCAAAGTTAGTGGTATATTGATTGTTTAGAAGATTAACACTAAACAAAGTTTCTTTCGTATTTCTTATTATTTTCTTATAGCTAAATCGTTATTGAAATTTTCATCTTAATAAGTTCTTACTTGTGCTTATTGAGAGAGATTAAGAGGTTTATCAGGTTACTGTATACTGTTTGTATGCACTTGTATTTTTTTGAAATAAAGTTACACGCGTTTAGTTCGTTTTGTTTGTAAGCTAAGTTAATGTTCATTGTACTTACACGTTCACTTGTAATACAACAGGGTTTAAAAAAACATACACGGACTATACTCAGTCTTTTGATAAATGTCTGAACATTATTTTATATTTTAATGAAGAATTGATTGTTATAGCTTACCTGGTGGGATGTGGAGCTGTGCATTAGGAGGAAGACCAGCACCCACGATACCTGTGAACAAACATACATGATTAAAATTATGAATATAGTTTCTTTCAAAATCTTCCTCTCCTCGAGTCGTGTATAAATAACATTAAACATCAACTTAACTATTGATTCGTTACTAAATTCAAAGGGTCTAATGCACTGCATTTAATATAGTAAAGCAATGGGTGTAAAATATCAAAAGTGGGTCCACTTTTGCGCTATATTTGTCTATTTCTTCAAGTCATGTCTCTCACATAAACAGATGTACTCGTAGTTCGGTATTTTCGCTAACAAATACACACCCCACACGCATATAACAGACACAAAACATATAATTACGATATTATAGTTTGGCAAACATTAGTAGCTCACGCATGATATACGATGAAGTCAATTAGAGGCAGACAGTGAGTGATGTGGCTGCATAATGCTTAAGGAAAATGGATTTATCTTTGTGAGTTAACACTCGCTTATAATCAACAGGGGGATGCGTGTCATTGCGTCTGTGATTTCTTTGTGTCTTAAAGGAATTGTGGTTTTCAATTGGCTGTGGTCTGTAAATGATAGCAAATGATATATAATAATAGGTCATCATCAATTAGTAAGAAATCGTTTAATTATTTACCTAGTGGGGCATAAAAATCTACTGCAATATTTATGTGTGTTTCTACGATTGTTATTGTGATGGTTTTTTTAAATTCTATAACAATATACTCAAAAATTTGGTACATGTAAAATAATTACTTAAAATATATCCTTTGTAACGCATAATTACATGCGTTTAACACAAAGTATCAGTTCATGAATGAACTGCATGCATTATTTCATAAAACCAACACAAAAGCAAACAATAAAACGCGTAAATTTGCACATTATTGTAGGTTTTAATGATATCGTAATATGATAAATGTTTTCGATAACGGGATCGGATGGACTCGTCAGCGTAATAAATGGAATTATAAAAATGATTGCGTTGCGATTATTGGAAATGCAATGCAATCACTTCATTTGCAAGCTTTACAGATATTAAAAATAAAAGCCATGTTATATTATACAGTTAATAAATAATAATTTTAATTCTAAATGATTGGGTATATATTTACAAACTAAAAAATATCTAAATCATTACTACATAGTATAAAACTATCGCTTTCCGTCCCTATATCCCTGTCCCTATGTATGCTTATATTTTTAAAACTACGCGATTTACATAAAAAACTAATCTTCCAGTATTCAGAAACAGTTGGTAAGTATACACTTAACTCAAAAAAAAAATAATATGACAAAATTCCACCGCCTCTTCAGATTATCGCGACATTGTCGACAAACACCCTCCAAAAACATTCAATTCGTCACCGAAGACGTGGCTTAATTAATTTCGGATATTGTCCAAGGGGTTACATTTATTTTGGATCTTTCAATTGAATTGTTTGGAATTAATTTCACCGCGTCTGCTTCTTTGTCCGGGGCAAAGACCAAACACTGACAATGGTCCGGTTTAATTTTAGGTATTTGTTACTTCTGAAAGTTGTAAATGAATTTGTTTTGATTAATGAAACTGTTGAATACAAGGCATTTTGGAACACTTCCGTATTCAAGCTGTGTTTGGAATTAAAAAATTTAATTGATTGTCTGATTGTTTGCTTGTCTCTTGTTGGTTGTAGCAAAATTATTATTCTTCGACAAAAAAAACAATTTGTAATCATCACAATAAACTTAAGATTTATAATTAATTTAGATTAGATTGCACTCATACTAAATTGCCAGAATGTATGCAACAGAAAATATTTCAGCATGAAAACCTTTTTTCAATTATTTTAATTTTTAACACACTTTCACATGTACATCGATAATTGTACAAAACGAACACAGATTCTTATCTGAACAAACTCCAATTACCTTACCAATAGTCATATTATTTTATACTTCATTTTAAAACCAGTAGTAAAGCTCAAACTCTAATCCACAAGGTCGGGTATAATAACCTAAAAAAATAAAGCCCAGCTTTGGTAGGAACGTGGAAAAAATGTTATTTCTAAATAAGAGCTCAGACTAGCGTGCGGCACCGCGATAACAGTGTATGTGCTGAGCAAGCTATAAACCCTGCATGGTGTTGTCCTTCACAAAAAAAGTAAATGTTGCCAGTTATGATTAAGGATTAAATCATAGAGAATAATGAGGAGAAAGTTTGTTGAGAAAAAGAATTGTACCTTTCTTTGGAAAATCGGTTAAAAACAAATGTTACAGTTCAAGCTTTTATTTGAGGCAGTTATTATTAAAATTGTTACTGTTAAAGCGTAGTAAAAATTTAGAAAACTAATCAATTTTTCGTTTAAAAAAGACAACGAATTAAAAATAATATTGAAGGTAAAAATTCGTGGAATCTCTAACCAATATAATATAACAGGGCAGTAACTTTTTTCATATTTTCATAGAATGATTTTGTATGGACAAAATTGTTTTAAAAAAGGGCGAGTTTTAGCTGATTTATTAGAGCGGAAAATATATTTCCATAAAGTGCAAAATGTTATATTTTTTGTAACTACATAGATGTTCTTATTGTTCATACCATAGCCGACCCAAAAATCAATGGCTATATCTATTTTATATGCACTATGCAGTCATAATATTAAAGTTTATATCAATATTTTTGCTAACCAGTTAGCTCAACGAGAATTCTTTTCCCTTTTTCATACGAGTCTTATTTAAGTTAAGTCCTTAGCATCATTATTTTTCCACTCACACAATCTATACTATTATAATTATATTATATTGAAAAGCTGAAGAGTTTGTTTGTTTGTTTGAACGCGCTAATCTCAAGAACTACTTACTGCAGGTCCGATTTGAAAAATTCTTTCGGTGTTGGATAGCCCATTTATCGAGGAAGGCTATAGGCTAAATATCATCATGCTAAGACCAACAGAAGCGGGGCTACGCTTGTGAAACCGCAGAGCACAGCTAGTACTTAATAAATAAGCAAGTACTCAATTTATTTAATAGGTTTCAGACGTCAAACTAAAACTAAAACACACCACGTGTCCTGGCAGCCATGTTACTATTAATCTTAGGTTGCTAGAATGCGTTCCCGCTAAGTCTATTAAAGTTTAACAACTAGCAGGAAAAATTCCATCAGCACTGGACCGTCAAATTATCTGCTAAAATGTGGATTTTATGACTTCAGGTTGACGAACTTGGGTGTTAAATGAAATTGCTGTTTTGAACATAGTAAATATTATAGAACAGGAAAATGTATGTCTGTGGTATGCTTTTTAACACGCTTATAATATCTATCTTATTATCTGTATATTAGTTTGTCATGTGTATGTATCATAAATATTGTAATAAAATAGCTGTAAGGAATCTATGTAAAAAAAAATGTAACTAATTTCTTTAGACTCAATTCTGGCAAAAATTAAACAGATTTCATTAAAACTTTTTATACGTTAACAACGTGGACGGCAAGGATCGGACAAAAGGGTGACAATAAAATATAATGTCATGGGTTTATCTACAAAAAAAACATGTTTTTTTTATAAGAAGTTTATTCTTTTAAGTTCCATTCCTTATCCATACCTTTAAACGTTACAATTATCGAGATATTACACACACACAATGTTCTAACCTTATTCTAACTCTCGAAAATGTCTTTTAGCGAAACATATTTACAATACATTAACACCTTTTCATAATAATTAGTCAAACACTTGTCAAACATAACACATTCCTCTATCGAAAACATTACGCCGACTACTTATACTCTTTTTAATAGACCTGAAATTGAACTCTGCCATTATCTTTCGAGTGAGTAAATACTTAGCAATTAGCGCCTAATGGCCAGAAGAATCCCTCAAACCAATCAATACTAAACAATTGGAGGTTTTTATCTTGATGTAGGAGATTTATGTACTTACATTTAGGCGTGTTGACTCAGCCTTTTTCAAAGAAATTTACTACTTAATACTGTACAGTACTTTATTATAATCAAACAAAGAATGAGGATTATTTGTAATACAAAATAAATTAAACTACGTTTAATATTTCTAATAATAAATAATTACTTTTATTGGTATGCTTCGTATATATAATTACTAGCTTTCCGCCCGCGGCTTCGCCCGTTTTCTCTAAAACCTTATAAATTATAATATACACCTTCCTCTTGAATCTGCACTCTATCTATAAAAAAATCCGTTGCGTAATTTTAAAGATTTTAGCATACAAAGGGACATAGGGACAGAGAAAGCGACTTTGTTATAAACTATGTAGTAATATGTAAACATATACATGGTATATAGAGCGGGCTGTTTACGATTCAATAGTTCGTACAGTGAAATAGTTGCATGGGGGAGTGGGGGGAGCATCCAAAGATGGCGAGTATATTTTCAAGTTTATGCCAAATCTAATCACAAAGACAGTGCAGAGATAATTATTCTAAGCCCTGACACCGATATTTTTGTATTAGGCCTTTATTTCTGGCATAAACTTGAAAATATACTCGCCATCTTTGAATGCTCCCCCCACTCCCCCATGCAACTATTTCACTGTACGAACTATTGAATCGTAAACAATGGACTATTGTTAATTATTTAAAATAATAATTTAAAAAATATATTCAGGAGTTTTCAATCTATAGTGGTTTAAAGTTAACTCAAAAATGGACCATTTTCGTAAATTTTCTAAAAAATCTTAGAGAAAGTGTAAGAAATGTTATAGTATGCTATATATTCGTGATCTACTCAATAAGCTCTTTCATTTGATACCCCACGCGGCATGTTTTGGAAATGTTTATTTTTTTCTTTGTATGCCATATTTAATTACCGGGGTGCGGGGAAGGGGACCACAAAACTGGTTGGCAACATCTGTCTATAGGATGTCTGGGATCTATACAATATATATCAGAAGTCAGATTTAGGTCCGTTATTTATGCAAACGAACATCTCCTTGGAGCCTGCTCTAATAAGGCGTTTTGCGTATCGTTAAGGATTGATCTAGTGTACCTAGTAGTTCATGATACAAACAATTGTTAACAATTGTAACGGTCAAGGCATGTGACGACTGACGAGGTGAAATCAGAACGTAGAAATTTTATTGCTCTCTGTAATTATCCTGGGCGAAATTACCCGGAAAATCAAATGGGCCGAAAACAATAGTTCAGCTATAATTGGCCCTTCGTTATTTTATATTTGCCGTTCAAGATATTTCCTTAGTGTATTTACTGAGCATGAAGGGATTAAGCGTGCAATGAAACAAACACTAGAATTTGATTTGATGTCTTTAATTTAAGCTGTTTGAAACATAATAAATAAGCCTCAGGTTCTGATATAATGTCACAATATAATAATATGATCTGCTAAAAACAACTGAAGTATCTACCGTGACATTTGTATAATATTGAAAATACCCATACATTCTTCATCATTTCACAATAGGATGTGATAGCGTAACCGGGCTTATAGAATTCCACATAAGAATTTCCAGATCTTCGATTCTTTGATGGTCAAACCTTGATAAAAAGTTCAAACAGTAAACGTCATGATATAATGAAGCTCAAACTTCATTCCTTTTAAAACATCATTTACGTCCGCAACCTCAACTATCTGATACTCCAGACAATAAAATCACCCTAGAAGGTTCCAGAAAAACCTGTTAGAAAACAGTGAACGAGCATAGTTCCATTTACTTTACATAAATGTATCAGTCACGGAATCCATGCTGCGACAGCATTAGCATAACAATATCAGCCTTAACGCCATTTTCCTGTGAATCATATTTCACCGTCTCGAGGAATTTAGAGAAGTATGAAGTTGCTTTAAGTAGTTGCCTCTCTTAATCCCGGGTGAAATGTATTTTAAACGACGGAACACAGTGATCATTTTGTTTTTAAAGTTCGTGACGGGTTTTGTATCATGGTACTTTTTTGGAGAGTTATTTTGCAGATCATTTCTAAGTATAGAAGAGTAGCGGACGTCTATGCTATCATTGTGTGAAAATTTTTTGAGTCATGAAATGTTTAAAAACAGATCATACAATGCCATTTGTTTTTATTTGTCTCCAAAATTTATTTATATTGTCATTGATTTCCAAATTCACATATACTGGTACTTATAAACGAGTATATGCATCATTGTCTATCTAATGTGTTAATTCAATAATCAAAAAGTATCCTCCTTTATTACTTCACACAGTGGGTTGCCTGGAAGAGATCACTCTTTAGTGATAAGGCCGCCCTTTGTGCTAGTTTAGCTATAAGTTTTAGTTTTAAGTAATAAATAAAAATAAAAAGTATTTTTACAATAATAATAAGTGAGAAAGTATTTATTTGGTTCCTTTCTATTGCAGTTTCATTTTATTTACAAAGACAGCTCCGATCATAATACGACATAAGAGCAGTATTAACGCTCATATAAACCATTTGATGGAATTCTCAAAATACACCCTTAATATTTCGATATAAATTTTATATCGAATAGCACAATACTAAACAATTTTTGCTAAAGGTCTGCCACACTTTTGTCTTTTTCTGTGTTTTTGTATTCCTTATTCTTTTTATTATAATATCTGTTGTTGGCTTTTGGCGTAATAAATTATTCTTTCTTTCTTTCTTTCTTTCACAATACGAATGTATAAAACGAGTTAGGTATACCATAATTTGGATGTCTTCCTGTAGCGGTACCTGTAACAAAAGGAAATGAGATTATAGTTCATTTTTGACTCCTTTAATAATATTACGTCATAATATTAAATATTTACAAATCTTCAAAATGAATACCAGACTTAACATTAGTGTTTAAATATTAGCTCAACACATATTCCCCGGTGAGATTCTCCACAATATTTTTATGTAAGAACTAAGAAGCAATCTTTAAACATAAGTGCTTTTCGAACACTTCAGAGCTAGCGTAGCCACATTCAGAATGATTAGTCCATCTTCTTATATATAAAAATGAATCGCAAAATGTGTTGGTAAGCGCATAACTCGAGAACGGCTGAACTGATTTCGATAATTCTTTTTTTATTATATTCCTTGAAGTACGAAGATGGTTCTAATGTAGAGAAAACGTAAACATGTACCACGGGCGAAGCCGGGGCGGACCGCTAGTTTTAAATGAAATTTAGAATTATGTCTTTAATTCTTAGATTTTTTAATGTTACTACCAACACAAGGTAGTGATAAAAAATAATATTTTTTAAATTGTATCTATATAATTCGTAGTATTGTATCTACCTCAATGTCCTCATTTTATTATGTACGATACATTCCGAATAAGCAAACATCCCATATTAACCTCCCAGATCAAACTATAAATAAACAGGAAATATTATGTACGGGGGAACGTAATTAATTTTCAAGGCTACGAAATTGGAGATAACATTAATAATTCAGTGTTCGGAAACACATTGGTTTAATCGAGTCATGAATAATTTCACTTATACGAAACACCACTTAGGGTTTTCGGGTGTCACTGTTACATAAATCACTTACGAGTAGTGTGATTTCAAATCTATACTATAATAATATTATAAAGCTGAAGAGTTTGTATGTTTGATTGAACGCGCTATTCTCGGGAACTACTGGTCCGATTTGAAAAATTCTTTCGGTGTTAGATAGCCCATTTATCGAGGAAGGCTATAAGCTATATATCATCTTGCTAAGACCAACAGGAGAGGAACACTGCGGGTAAAACCGCGGAGCACAGCTAGTTAATAATATAAAAAAAATTTAAAAAGCTTCAAAATTTAATTTTGAAATAATTTTATTTTATGATGATTTATGCGGAGTTGCCTTTTATTGGGATTATGGATAGTGGTGTGATTAATTTTAGTAAATAAT
>CAJQZN010033773.1:0-19265 GCA_907164685.1 Colias eurytheme
TGACACTAAAAGTGAAATCAAGTAATCATCGGCTCAGTTATCTTGATAGTTTTCAGAAATACTGTATTAATTGAAAAAAACTCTTAACTAACTACATAGACAATAAAATTTCCTAAAATTATTAGTAATTCATATGTTTGTAAGATAAGTGGTTGATGGACAATCAGGTTTGAAAAATCACATATTTGAGCCAAACAGCGCACGGACCGCGTACACGGCCTTAATGCTTTTGACTGTTTCTAGTGCAATTTAATTCTACTAGATGATGTGCTACTTCACTTTGCAGTCTATCTTCTTATCTTCTCATAGCCTCTCGAGTTCAAATTTACACAGCAACAAATTAATCTAATCAATGAATCAGGTTCCCCGAAATTTAGGGATTATTTTTGTCTATGGCAACACCACGCACCTGCATGATGCGCCAGCGCATCGATTTGCTAATTTTAGCGCGAACAGTTATGTCACAATGGTGCGTACATTGGCTCATATAGTTGCGTTTCCTGGTTGCACTTAGGTTATTTGAAGATAATGATTTGTCAGGTAGCTACAGCCACATTAAATATGATTGATCGCTTTTCGACTCTATGATTTATGAAACGTTTAATGGACGCGTCCAAAATGATTTCTTGGAGATAATAATATCACTTGAAGCTTTCTTATCTTGGAGTTTTTGTATGGTATTTTTCGGTTTCAATAGCCAATAATAAAAATACAATAGCTTTAAATATCGTGGATTATTTATCAGAGATGTATTTGCGACACTACCATTAATCTTAATTTGGTTTTGGGGTTATTAATTCTTGTTTCGAATACCTAAAAAATACTTATCTACACTTATAATAATTACATTAAGAGTATCCTCACACTCTTGCTGTAATCTCATATATTGGTGAACACGACTAACGTGATATTTCAGCACGAATAGAGAAAAAATATGAATGCAAAAAATATAACAAAGAACACGACAGTTAATTCGCAAACTGTCCATTAACATTGTTCAATCAATCAGTGTTTAAATTGTTTTACCGTTACTCATTCGTTATGAATTATGTTATCCAATTATTATTAATGCACAAAAATGGACTCTCCAAATTACATACCGTTCAATTTTCGACCCACTTCGAAAGGGATAAGTCATAAATCAGCTTATTTTACGGGAGCAAAACAAAGACCACACAAAGACTTATGGTTATCATGCAAGCCATAACAATGGCACGTTCGACTCACTCGTAAAGGATGATATTACAATTTACAATGTAGTAAATTAAAAGGTTTAAAGTAAAACAGCTGTTCTTATGCAGGCGTGTGTGTTTACTGTTTTTATTGTTAGTTGTTGTGTTGCGTCGGCACTCGGAGTTCAACGATTTTTTGTGGGTACCCTATTTTTTCTGAAATACAAATGCGCTCGGTTAATCCTTATAACTGTAAGACAAGAAAGGTTCCTTGTCCAAGGCGGATTCAATATAAAATTCAAAATAAATTCGTATAAATCTTTTCAAAAGCAGTAAATACAAATCTGTCTTTACAGTTATTGGCCACGTGACTTCAACTTTGTTTTATTTACTGAAGACATAACAATGGTATTTACATACATACAACTGTATAATTTATGATTCATACGTCATTTAGGTCACCGTTTTAAGGCTTTCGCAAAATAAAAGTCGAGACTGGATTTTATGAGGATGCATTTTTTGAATCACGTGATCTTCTTTAGTTAAATGGAAGCCGTTAATTTGCCTTGACTAGGTATTCTTTGTAAATTAAAAGTTACTCATTATGACCACTGGCTTCACTCGCGTGGTTGCTAAGTACATAAAATTACACTAGGTAGGTAGTAAGAAGTAGATATAAGAGAAATTTTGACTTGGTCTGTATTTTTGACAATTTCTCAGTTCCTATCGACGAATATTAATATTATTAATTAATTAATGAAAACTCTAGTGTTGTAACACTTTATAGTTCTATCCTGGTGGCAGCTTGTTCACTTTATAAGTCATCTAGATTCAAGAACAATAACCAAATATGGATAGGATTGTACAATAATGCTTCGTCCCTGAAGATAATTTAAGTTTGTGAGTAAGTTTTACAGAACGCTTAGATAAATTATATAAATATGCTACTCTACATCATTTTGTGAGGGTGGAATTGTGTCGTCACACACTAGATGTAATATCCTCGACCCACAACTTCTAAGTATAGAAGACTCATTCATCACTCATTCATCTTCATCATCTTCCCATTTTATACCCATAGTAGTGACACAAGCTGTGAGGGTTTACCTATAATCCTCTTTGAAATGTGGATAGGCAAATGTCACATGTTATAGAACGATTTGGTTTTTGAACAGGCCGGTTTCCTCTGTCGTCTCGATGTTTTCCTCCACTGTTGTATCCAGGGACTACGTGAACAATTTGTATACAAATTAAAAGAACAATTAATCAAACTTTTGAACAAAGTCAAAGGCCTTATTGAGTTCTACTTTAGATAATACTAGCTGCTCCGCGCGGTTTCACCCCCGTGGCTCCACTCCTGTTGGTCGTAGCGTGGTGATATATAGCCTATAACCTTCCTCGATAAATGGGCTATCTAACACCGAAAGAATTTTTCAAATCGGACCAGTAGTTCCCGAGATAAGCGCGTTCAAACAAACAAACAAACTCTTCACCTTTATAATATTAGACTGTGATATTAGTATAGATTATGATACCTTCATTATTAAATAGTAGCATACCTGAACATTGGCTGAATACTTTGTTTACATTTGACGCGATGTATTTTGACTTGGCACACGATTACGTCTCGTGATTCATACATTGATTATAATTTTAAAAATTCATCATAACAGTAATCTTAATAATATCAATTACATTGTCTTTATTTTTTTAAGTTCTTTGTTGCAAAAAACGTTGATTTTAAGCTAAATAATTTAACTTTTAAGACTACTATATCACAGGAAGGATAAGATTCCACTGTCCAGAAATAATAAAACAAAATAATCTCTAGAAGGTGGCTGCATGTAAGAGCTAGCGCGCACGAGCAACTTTGTCTCCGCAACTATTTTGTCTCTCCCATCAATTTGTATGGGGAGTTGCGTCGCTATGCACTTTCATACTAGCCCATAGGTGGGAGAGACAAAATTGTTGCGGAGACAAAATAGTTGCGGAGACAAAGTTGCTCGTGCGCGCACTGTCTTAATTTTTCTACGTTACACAACCTATTATTATAACGGACGATCAAATATTTATTCTTGCTGCTTATGTAAATATAAATATTATACACCTATGCCACTATACTGGTAAGTAGATACTAATCGGTTGCCCTTTCAAAAAAAGTTGCTTTGATTGATTAGAATCTAACAAGTTACAAAAATGGCAATACTAGCTTTCACTGTACACATTGCAATGCTCACTTTAACGTAGGTTTTCCAACCATATGATAAAATTTAATACATTTAGGGATGAACCAAATCGATTTATTATGGACTGTGAATTATGATTACTTTATATGGACAATAGACGTTGTCTTATTCAAACTCAAACTCAAACATTTATTTATTCAATTAGACTTTTATAGTTAGGTTAATTAGGAGTTCGTTGTCGGTACCTGACAAGTTAACATTGCATTCTTTACGCTCCGTATAATTATCAAGTTTTTTATAAGTAAATAATAGTTTGTTTAAAAGTTATGTATATTATCTGTTTGCTGGTGAAACTAACTAACTAGTGACAATTTTGTGATTGTGAAAGGACTTATAAACTGTGAGTAATTAATGAAATATTATAATTCATTATCGAACATTGCTTTGCATTCTTGACCTACGACAACCCGCAGAGTCGTCGCTTCTACAATCTACGCACACTCGCTTGCATACCTACCTTGATACCTACCATCTATTCAACCGCCACAGCGTTCTGCACTGCAAATTGGCAGAATTCTTATTATTATATTATTATTGATACTGCTTGGAGTTGCTATAGTATTTCCATTGTATAACAAAATATATATTAACAATGTCAAGTACCAGAAATAAATGTTCGGCTTGCACTAATACAATAAGTAATAGAGAATATTTGGTATGTTCGTCGTGCAGAAAAAAATACGATCTTCAATGTGCGAATGTGACATCTAAGGCATTCCATAACAACATGAACCTTGATCAGAAAAATAGTTGGATATGTCCTGAATGTGTGTGCAAACAGCCAAAATGCGATAATACAAATACGCCGATAAGAATGTCGAAAGCTGAGTCGTTGATTGACACTCAAAATATCACTCAAACTTCTGCATCTGGTGAAGGATTTATAAATATGCGGACGAGAGGCCAGCGTAAAAATTCATTCAACTCTGAAGCTGACAGTAATGACTATGTTACTAAAGGTTGTTTGCGGGATATATTAAAGGAGGAGTTATCCAAATCTCTCAATGTAACTATGGGAAATATTGTATCAGATCAGCTTAAAAGTATTCAACACGAAATCTCATCGTTTAAAGAATCGCTAAATTTTTTCAATGCACAATTTGAGTTACTGAAAACATCGTTGGATGAAAGAAACGTCTTAGTTGATAAATTAAAAAATGAGAATAATAAACTAAAGTCCACCGTTCTTGATCTCGGCACAAGACTGCATATTGTCGAACAGCAGCTTCGTGAAAATAACATCGAAATCAACGGTATTCCTGAAAACAAGGGCGAAATTCTGTCTAACACCCTAGGCCAGCTAGCGAAAACTGTGGGGGCGCCACTCGATGACAGTGATATTCTGCACGTAACCAGAGTTGCTAAGTACAATAAGGATAGCAGCCGTCCTAGGTCTGTTATAGCCAAACTACGTAGCACTCGCATTCGTGATACAGTACTAGCCGCCGTTTCTAAATACAACAAAAATAATCCTGAAAACAAGCTCTCATCGCAGCATCTAGGTATCGCTGGGCGGAAGTCTCCCGTCTTTGTATCAGAGCACCTAACTCCGGCAAATAAACAACTCCATGCCGCTACACGACAAAAGGCTAAGGAGCTCGGATACAGATTTGTGTGGATAAGAAACGCTAAGATATTTGTTCGGAAACACGAGTTTGGCCAGGTCTTAACAATACGTAATGATGACAGTCTTAAAGCCCTTAAATAAGTCCATTTATTAATATTATTAGTTTATTAACCTATGTGAATGTTGTAGATTTTTAAAATACTATAATGCTTGATATATATTACCAGAACGTAAGAGGGCTTCGAACAAAAACGAACACTGTCTATAGTAACATTCTACTTTGTAATTATGAAGTAATCATATTTACCGAAACCTGGTTAAACGCTAAAATCCATAATGGTGAGTTCATTGATAGTAATAGATACACAGTCTATCGTAACGATCGTAACAGTTCTGTTATTTCATCTAAATCTGACGGTGGCGGTGTTATGGTGGCTGTTTCAAATGATCTAAACTCCTACCGTGTTTCTAAATGGGAATCAAAAACTTGTGCTGCTGAAGATTTATGGGTGGTTGTAGAAGTTACTAGTAATGATAACAACAGATCATGTCTAAAAGTTGCAATTTGTGCGGTATATCTACCACCACCTGTAAATTTACTTACCTTAAGTAATTATTTAGATAACATAAATAACTTGGTATCTGATAATTTTGATGATATAATTATTATTGGTGATTTCAACATGGGATTTGTTAAATGGACTGTACAGGGTGACAATTATTTTCCAACTCCCTCTGACTTTCAAAATTCCTTGGGTTACTGTTTGATTGATTTTATGTCTGTTAATAATTTTAATCAGCTTAATACAATCCCCAATAAGGATGGTAAGATTTTGGATCTTGTTATAACTAACATGTCAAATGCTCACGTATCACAGCCTACTGATATTCTCAGTAAACTTGATCCATTCCATCCTCAATTAGTCGTCACGCTGTCACTTTCAAAAAATAAAAACCTTCACGCTCGTAGTCAGTCACATTTAAATTTTTACAGAGCTGACTATCCGGGAATAATAAGTTATCTAAAGTTGATTAACTGGACTGATGTTTTTAATAATTGCATAGATGTTGACGCAATGGTTGAGAAATTTTATGATGTATTGTATAATGTTATAAATAAATTTGTTCCGAAACGTTGGTCTGTCAAAAGTAAATATCCGCCATGGTACAGTCATGCACTTATAAGGCTATTGAAAGAAAAACACAAATTGCGCTTGAAGTTCACAAAATTTAATAATCCCCGAGACAAACTAGAATTTGATATTGTAAGAGAGCGTGCTCACAAACTACTCGATGATTGTCTGAGCAAATATAAACGTAATCTTGAGGAAAATATTCAATCTAACCCTAAACATTTCTGGAAGTTTGTGAACTCTAAGCGCAAAAATGTATCTAATATTCCTTCTTGTATGTACCTAGATGATCAAATCGCGAAAAGTGGGCCTGATATTTCAAATCTATTCGCGGAGAAGTTTTCCTCAGTTCTTACTAATTTTTCTCCTACAAATCCAGTATTACCTGTTTCTAGCTGTAATATTCCGATGTTATGTAAGTTGCAATTTACTGAAGCAGAGGTCGCGAAAAAATTGAAACATTTAGACTCATTCAAAGGCGGCGGACCAGATGGTATTCCACCTCTATTTTTCAAACGTTGTTATGTCGTGATGGCCTTACCTATAAGTAAGATTATTAATCGTTCCTTAGACAGTGGTACTTTCCCTTCTGAGTGGAAGAAGGCCAGAATTGTGCCTGTCTATAAGAAAGGCGACACCGACAATGTGCGAAACTATCGACCTATCTCTATTTTATCTTGCTTAGCCAAGTTGTTTGAGTCTCTCTTATGTCCTATAATTACCAGCCACACGTCCTGCTTCATTAACTCAAATTAACATGGGTTCCTTAAGGGACGATCTGTGGAAACTAATCTGGTTGAGTATATCTCACATATATCTAGAGAGATAGATAAAGGTAATGAGGTCCACAGTGTTTACACTGACTTCTCGAGTGCATTCGATAGAGTTAACCACGACCTCCTATTGCTTAAACTCGAATCATATGGAATATTTGGTTCTCTGTTATGTTGGTTTGGTTCTTACCTAAAAAATAGAATACAGATCGTTACTGTAAAAGGATATGAGTCTCATCCTTATACCTCATCCTCCGGAGTTCCACAGGGTTCTCATTTAGGACCGATATTGTTCAGCTTGTACATTAACGACATTAGTCGTGTTATCTACCACTGTAGCTTCTCTATATTCGCCGATGACCTCAAGATATTTAAAACGATCAAATCTCAACATGACGTCTCATTAATGCAATCAGATTTGGATAGAATTGTAGAGTGGTGCATTGACAATAATATGGTTCTGAATGCTGAGAAATGTTTCTTAATTATGTTAACCCGGAGAAAGATACGTACATCAGCAATTTATACTATAAACAAAGATATTGTGTGTGAATGTAATGAAATCCGTGACTTAGGGGTTCTTATTGATAGTGAATTAAAATTTTGTTCTCATGTTAATACAGTTGTAAAAAAATCGTCACAAATGTTAGGCTTTTTAAAAAGAAATACCAAATCATTTAGTGTAAAAACGAAACTGTCTCTTTTTAATTCATTAGTACGATCCCAACTAGAATACGCCAGTGTGGTTTGGAGTCCCCTCTATTCAGTGCACTCTCAACGTATTGAAAATATTCAACGTAAGTTCACCCGGCACATTGCGTTTGTCTCTCAAGGTATATCTCATAGAAATCCTTACGACACCCGATTAGCGTTCTTCAATATGATATCTCTTCGTAATCGTAGGCAACAAAGGGATATCTTGTTTTTATACAAAATAATTAGAGGTATTATTGTATGTCCACAAATATTAGAGCAAATTAGGTTTACAGTGCCTAGTAAAATACCCCGGCTTCCCATATCTAGAGTTTTTGATATCCCGCTGTATCGAAACAATGTTGGTAAAAACTCGCCAATAAATAGAATGTGCAGTGAGTTTAATGTTTTGTGTGCATCTCAGCCTAATTTGGTGGATATTTGCTTTGATTCGTATTCAATTTTTTCTAAAAATATTGTTAATTACTTTAAATATAGTTACGTTAGTCATAAAATAAATTAACATAAGAAACGTTATGTTGATTTAGTTGGTACAATTTAAGTAAGTTTATGATATTCTAAATGAATTGTCCTTACCTATAATTGGTAGATACATCCTTACCATTTATATACTTCTAGATTTAAGCTTGCAATGATTTATATGTATTTACTGTTGGTTTGGCGTAATAAATAAATAAATAAATAAATAGACTTCTTCTAGAAGCACTTTTGAAACGTTATAAGGTACATATTTTTAACATTTACCACCGATTCGGAAAGCATTACTTATCTACGGAGAAGAATCGGCAAGAAACTCCATAGTTGCTCTTTTTAATCATGTCAGTTTTACAATACAATATTACCATGATAACTCAAAAGAAAATTATTTATTTACTTCCCTTGTATGTATCTATTATGAAAATATAATTTGAATTCAAGTCAAGTAATACATTTCCTTTTGATTCTCATTCTGCATTTCTCCGAAACCAGCATTGTTGGAAAGGTCTAATTACTAATATAAGGAACTTTAAATATCTAAATGACTTCTGCCTCATGTAAAATGCTCTCATTTAGTTAAATTAAGTATCATGCGATGTGTATCAGCTTCTTCAGAGTCTATCATTAACTGTGGAGAATTTTTTAAATGATGATAATGGATAATTTGGTAATAGCTTTGCCCTCAAACGCGTAATAGTTTATTATGAATGGAACTGTTAACTAATTGAAACAATGGGTCTATACTTAGTATAACTCAACTTTCTAATGTATATTGTCTTTGTTTATAATCCGTTTATACGAAAGTACCTAAAAATAATCACACAAAATGTTAATATGCGTCACCTTCAGTTGCATGTTTTCGTGTAATTTTCCTATTAGCATATATTATAGTCTAATTAGCTTATCCATATTTTCCTTTACTATTCTTACATATTTCAATAACGGTGCATTTACACCAAACGAGCGAATGCACATTCTAACCCCACTATGTCAAATTCTTTTAGCGTAAGCCGGCGAAAAGCATTCTTTCGTTGTTCTTAGTGCGTTCAAAAAGATTCTATATGCAATGTTCAATAATTGAACAATACTGAATACGAGTTTTCGTTTACACTAAAAGATCACGACGAAATGCTCTTGCTCTAGCTCTATGTTCGTTTGGTCTAAATGCACCGTAACTCAAATACCTACTTAGGTAATTATAAAATTTTCGGTCGAAATAGCACTAAAACTAGATTTAAGTCAAGTGTGTTATAATTCGAATAGAAAGCAATAAAAGCACACATCATCGTAGATTAAGCAATGACTCACGATAGAGATCGAAGCGAGGTACAAGGTTCCTGTTTGATACAAGTCAATATTGATTACAATGCATGTTTAGCCTAATTCAATCACGGTCAATCGAGGCAATTGTGATGCTTTAAGCTTGTAATGGTCAGTGATTTTTTTGAAGTCCGCTGTTTGATGTGATGTCGTTGACATCAGACTAAAGATATGAAGGTTCGCGTGTACAAGCTTCTTTCTCAAAATTAATATCGCAATTTTCATGCAGGTAAGTAGATAGATATGTTTTCCAGAATTTTTGCAGTTAAATTGTTTCTAACAGAATCTGTTTTTTATTTTATTCATAATGTGCTCTTAATTAATATGTAGGTATACGTAGTATCAATGCGTAAATATAGTTGTATTCATAATTAAATCTTATAGAAAATTATCTTTGCTACCTACATTTTCCTTCCAGAATCCAGATCAACAAGGAAAATTGGCTGACGCGACGGGATAGTTATTAGTTAGTATTTACTTGGTATATATTTACAAAACTGTAAATACGTAAATTGCATAATGACAAGCACTTTTCGACAACATTGAGTAGGTGACAAAATCTTGGCAGTCACATTTGGCAGGATTCTTCCCTGACACGTCAAAATGTAACGAGTTATTTCAATTTTGAAATATAGGAATGGGAACACCAGGTTAAGGTCATGTGCAAAAAATATGCGGGTAAAATTAGCTAATTGATACATTTTTTTCGGAGCACGTGTAAGATAGGTATTGTAACTTGCAAAAGTTTGGGTATAGGGCATATAGAGCAGTTTCAGGGGGTTCAAGAAATTTAATAGGAGATGGGTGATGGCTGATGGTAAATCATAAATTCCGATCGTAAATATCCACTTTCATTAATTGCAGATGTTGCCTCACAGAAACCAATTTTTATTAAAATAAGTAAGAAGTGGCTCGTTAGTTGTTGCTGTCGTGGTCGCTATTTCGCAGTTAGTATCTATCTATTCCTTCTTTGCCAAAGAATTTAGTCATAGTTACTATGTATTCGTACAATAAACGGAAGAATAAACTTTGCATATATATCTCTACACAGGATACAGGTATAGCCATTAAAACTAATATCCCCGCTAAGCTCTGCTGATACCAGCAGTTCATTTATAACTCTCTTCTTCAATCTTATCAGACAATTATCCAGAGAATGTGACATTACCTAATGGTGTAAGTTTATCTTACGGTACTTAGCTATCTGCTTGCGATAGTGACAAATTATACTCAAGTGTTGAGCCCATTTCGGTAATTCTATTGTTATTTTTTCGTTACTCGGAACATTACCCAATATTTTGAACGACATTCCCGACTGATATTATAAGTTAGTGTGTGAAGTGAGTGAATAATCTTGAAACCATAATAAACAATAAGCAATTTTTAATGAAATTTGGAACATGTATAACTACTGTATAGTACTTGGAAGTCAAGAAAAAAAAACTTGATGCAAGTAAAATAGCCAATGGAAAATAATTTGTACCTACTATAGATGTCACGCGATATCCTGACGTCGCGTCCGCGTTAAAATGTAGAAGCCCTTCTGGCTAACATTGAGAGACACCACACAAAAAAAAAAAAAAAAAGATATCCTGACGTGCATGTGAACGAAGACGCGAGCTCAAAGGCTTTTTTAAAAACATTTTCATTCGCATGACAAAATAGCATC
Source organism: Colias eurytheme (assembly GCA_907164685.1). Taxonomy (NCBI): domain Eukaryota; kingdom Metazoa; phylum Arthropoda; class Insecta; order Lepidoptera; family Pieridae; genus Colias; species Colias eurytheme. The sequence goes on from CAJQZN010033773.1 coordinate 11,072, forward strand.
TACGTAAAGTTTAAAAAACAAAATCTTATAAACACTAAAATACATAAACATTAAACAAAACAAACATTATACATCTCAATATTACATTGAGGTGCTTAGGACTATTCATAAATTAATATTAGTTTCTTTTCCATTAACAATAATATAATATATTGCTACTGCTATATTCTCATTATGTATTTTTACTGTCCACATGTATGTAAAATAAATAATTAAATATGTAATAATCTAACCAACCTTTCATTCATATCCAAAATAATGACAAAGCATCTCAGTGATATATGTATTATATGTTTGAATGAATCTCAATGAATATCAATTAAGACAACTAAAAGAAGAGAAGTAGTTTTAAAGATTTAATCATACCATAGGGACGTAGGGACATTCGGACAGGGGCCCGCTTTCACTTAAACCTAATAAATTACATATTATACTAAAACCTTCCTCTTGAATCACTCTATCTATTAAAAAAACCACATCAAAATCCGTTGCGTAGTTTGAAAGATTTAAGCATAGAAAGGTACATAGGGACAGAGAAAGCGACTTTGTTTTATACTTTGTAGTTATTTACCTGTATATCACATTATATATTATACTGTAATATTTGTTTTAATATCACCACATAGAAGGCTCTACATTGGAAACGGACCAGTACTGAAAAACATGTATTATCTAATAGATAAATATTCAATTAAGTAAATGCCTGTACTAATTTTAATAAATTAAAATAAATAACTAATTTAAAATAGTAAAGAGTTACAATAACACTCTTATAAATCATAAAATTTATGACAAAGAGAGTATTTTTATACATATTAAATGATATCCAGGATGTTAAGTTTTAACATTATTAAAATAGAATAAGGTGGTATTTTTATTCATAAATCATATAAAATCACACAAATATTCATATGTAGATTAATAAAATACCTATTTAACGTACTAATTTTGCTCTTTACGCTTCTACATTTTGTAGACTGTCTTTAAATATAATATAATATAGACTGAGATTATTATTTATCGGGGTAGTCTTGATTGTATGTATATCTACTTGTATTTATGCAAATTATCATAAAGTAAAAATATTTATTTTTAACTTAAAAAAATTATTAATTACCTAAAACATAATAAACGTCAAGTATTATTTATAAAATCATAAAATATAATGTGGTTTGCACTAAAATGCAATATAATATTCAAGTACTTCTTAGATACAATCATTACCTATTACATAAGTACTTAATAAATAATTAAAAATTGGTACTTACAGAATTAATTTAAATTATTGGAAAAACATCAGCTTGAATATATTTTCATAGTTCATTCATTTCATATTTCTATTGGATAGTATTGAGTATTCTAATTTCGAAATTAGAATAGGTGCAATACTTTTTAAAATAATTTTATCATATTTCGAACTGAAAAAGTAAAATTTCTAATTCCAATAAGAAAAAAGCTTAAAGCTGTTTCGTAATACGTTAAAAATACTCTCAGTTATTTAGGCTAAGGTAAAAAGAGTGTAATTTCAGGTGTTCAACCCTCACCTACTAACACAAAAAGCATCGGAACAATATTTCGAGTTAGTTCATCATCCAGAATTCATCTATTTTAAGAAACCGCGGGGTAAATCAATTTATGCAAAATAATATATTCGCGCCAAAATACCAAGTACCGACCATAAAGAACCCACTCATGTCGACGCAACTCGATCGGAATGCAAGCAATGCAACAGATGATGCAGCTTCAAACTTTTTTTTCATTTTTCAGACCTACATATCAGATATTTCCGGGAATTCGACCGGTTTAATACATAAATAAGAATATTTCCACGTCCGCAGTCTTATTAGACAACACTTATACACTACATAAATAAAGTTTAAGTCAAAAATACTTACGTTTCAGTAAATCACTATAAACATTAAATTCAAAATATATTCTCAAAAACAACACACACGTTCACTTTCTACACCACTGCACTGCGTATGCGATCTGTCAAACACTGGGCTGCCAGTTTTCGTTTGCACTTTACCACTAATGTTTTTGTTATTACTAAAACCGAATAAGAATAAATTGTACACTAAGCTACTTTTTTAATCGCATAAGTTTATGAAAACAAATTTATTTGCCGTGTGCAAACATTTTACCAGTAAATAAATGTACCAAAAGAAATTAAAATGTGTGTTGCCATGAATTTAAATCAAATGTCCCGACAACGCTGCTCAATGAAACACAATTTTCTCTGCTAGGTTACCAGCTAAGCGCGAGAGGTTCACGTTACCTACCTCTTATTATTATTAGCCGTACCTAAAAATAGGGCAAAGTATTTAAAAATGCTGGTTGGCACAATTCCGGTCGAGAGTTAGTAATCGTATTCGCGTAGTGTCAAATTTGAAATTATTCTAGATTTGATAATAAATAATAATACATTTATGTAATCGTGTTTTACGTTCCAAAAAAAAGTTACATTGTTTATGAATAATAAGTTTACGTGTAACTAATAAATAATAATTATTTGAAAAAAATTGTTATTGAAACTAACAATAAAATAATTTTCGGTTTTAAAGATGTGTGCTTTCCATATTTTCTTTCATCCAATATACTTATATTAATAATTGACGACTCATTCTCATTTATAAAAAGTGTTGTTGTCACAATTCAACTAGAATGATTCAACCGATTCTAAACTTATTTTAACAAGTCGTGAATATAATAAATAGATATAGATATATATCAACACATAATTTTAGTGGGTTTCTGTGGTGGGTTCTATTTGAAATAAAAGAACGATAACAGTAAACATTTTATTGTAAATACATTATTGTATCTTTGCACTCGCGATGCGTTTCTTGTTCCAATTGGCTTGTCGTGTAGATACTAAAATTTTCTTTGTTTTTCAACGCTGATTAATGTTTAGGCACGTTTCAATTACACATCGCGAGTTTAGATGTCACACAAATACAAGCTTATTCTGTTATCAATTCAGTCGGCTCATAATGCACTTATTCTAGACGTTTCCATTGAGCTCAGTACTCGAATGATGATGATTGTATGGAATTAAATTATAGTAAATAGAATTTTAAATTAATTAAATACACTTGCTAAATCAATGAGACAGTTTTGCTGTTTTATAGATCAACAAAGCAAGCTATAGAACTGTAGAGCTGATTTTCTAGAAAGTTTTTATTTAATTTTATTTATAACTTATGTCTTCAATAGAATAAGCATCTTTCTGGCTTTATCCTTTAAATTATATCTCTATCACATTAAAATGCTTAAAGTAAAATTTTATAAATTATGTGAAAATATGTAATATTCCTACATAATTACGATAGAACGCAAGTGAAATATTAAGAACAAGTGAGAATATTAATTGAAATAAGTGAAAGAGTGAATTCGCAAACGTGGTTAGAGTATGAATAATTATCTATGGTGAAAATAGTTAGAAAATATTTAGGCAACTTGAATGTGGCAATATTTATTTCAGCATTTATCAAAAATACATTGGTCCTAGATGAATATTAAAGAAAGATTAGGAATACTCAACTCTGATCCAACATTTGACAATAAGAGGATTTTTAAATTTTTTTAAGACGTAGATTAAAATTTTTAAAGAAACAGTTTTTCGTCCAATATGTTTCTGAGTGGTCGAATAACCAATAGCGAAAAGTATATACATAAAATGTTCGTTTCATGAAATGATATGAATCATAAACCCCACGAGCCATTTCAAAAAAGTTATAGAGGCGAATCAGCGTATCTAACCGCTATTTTAAAGAGTAACATTTTATCTAAGATTTTTTAAATTTTCGCTAGTCATTCAAAATTTATAACTTTAATAGCGTAGAAGAATAGTACTTTTGTTAACAAATGTAACTATATTAATTATTTTTTATTACGTCGTAAAACTGATGACTAAATTTGATCTATTTAAAAATAGATCTATAAGAATAGAGAATTTGAAAGTATTGAGTTTTACACTACAGCAAAACATTATTAAACATTCGTATATTTTGAAAAGGCCAAAACTAAATGGTTTTTCCCCATTACTTTTGTAATTTTATAACTGGCATCACAGATCTGATTCCGTTGACGTTTACTAAATATTTCGCGCCATAGCTCTACCATGAACCTTTTAAAAATATACGAATTTGAACATTTTTGAGTATGCTAGGAGGATTTAAAAGAATGTTTCAAAACTTGTTAATACTTACGTTAGAAAAATATTGATTTTATAGAATAGAAAATGGTAGCATTGAAAATTGTCATTTAATTACTTTTTAAAACGTTTATAGCTATAACTATCGATGAGCAAAACAGTTTTCATAACAAGGATTAACAAAATATTTAGATAGAATATTCTAGAGAAAACAGATAAAATAAAATATTTTCTTCATTCATTCGCGTCACCGACCCAATAAATTGTTACCATGTTAAATAATTATAATATTTTTGTAAATACCGTTTATCATGGATTATAACGTAGTTATTATATTTTGCACAAAGCGATATGTTTTATTATTGTTAGCACTGCATGTGTTATACTTTATAATAATAATATTATGTAATAATAATATGCTTCCACATCTAAATATTTTTATACTCAATTATTGTGATATCAAATACTACTCTTATATTCACACCTAATACATATTATTTGCTCCAAACGAATTCACTAACTGTACATAAAGCTTTTTATAAAATAAAATCTACTTTAATACTAGATAAACTAAGCTACGTTCGCTTACGATTAAGTGCCGCCATTTCGCGCGGAATACTTCAAAATGGCGCGTATTAGATGAATGCAAAGGAATGTTAGAATTTTGACATCACAGTGAGTCGAATAACAACGACTTTCGAAATTTAAAAATAAATAATGTCTCGATCACATTACGTCACGAAATGCAAAGGAATGGAACATGACATAATAATATGTTTGTATAACGTTAAAACGCTAAAACCAAGATGAAGCGCCTCCCAACTTTGTTGATAACTCTCCGATTCCGCGACCGAACATGTTGCCCATCTGCGAATATATATCATAATTGTATATTTAAAGATATTTTATTACACACATTGAAATATTTTGCTTCAGGGAAATTTGGAATATTTATTTTAAAGGCGAAGTTACCGACAATTTGTTTCTCCTATACACTACAGTCTACACGAAGCTAGTAGGTATGGGAGAAACACCGGGATTTCGACACTTGCTTTTATTTTATTTTTTCATAGATGATACACAATATCCTTTATGTTATGTTTAGGGTTAAAATTTTTTCTACAAATATAATTAACATTGTAGTGTGCCACAAGACAAAATTAGGGTTGCCAGTAACAAAATATTAAATAAAATATACCTTCCCGACTACAGCAGACACATTTCCAAGCTTCGCGTCTTCTGTAAGTGATTCCAATTTGGACTTTCCAGCCTTGGAACCATCTTCTGATCCTTCGTCTCCACCGCTTTAATAAAATATTTAATAGAATGAATTATTAATTGTAATTTGTATAGATGTACTTTGATGGTACATATAGAAGTGATTTTTTTTAAATTGCTGTTGGCTTATTTAGTTAAAAACTAAAACTGCATTATTTAAAATTTATATTTTAGCCAGGAATAAGGCCCGTTGATCTCGGAAAAATAACACACTTTATATTCATTTGAAGTAATGTTCAAATGCCTTATTATATCTTTATCAATATGCTTTCCAGAACTGCTATCCAGAATTTTTTTCCATTTGAGACTCTATCACTTGGTATCTCTATTAATGAAGATTATTAATTTATTTTTGCTCTAGGTTCGATTCCTCGTTGCAACATCCAACTCACCCGGTATCCTGTTGCGCGAGCAACAAGCTGCATGTTGCTTCTTCAGTGTGCATGCGAGCAGCAACAGCTTGGTACGTCTTGGAGTTCAGCTTGTCATCTATCACGCCTTGGAGTTCGAAGTCGCTGTACATTTTCTGGAATGGATTGAGATAATTTATAAAACCTGTGTGTTTAATTTTTGAAGTGAAACTTTTTTATAGGGGTTGGAAAAAAACAGTAACATTTTTTTGTTACGCGTGACATTTTTCCGTTACGCGCCATCTTTTTCTTATCCCTACCACGCCCAATTCGAGGTATTTCTATAAAGTTGCATATAGTAAATTATTTTTTTTTTAATAAGGTCATAAAGAAGTTTCACTTTCACTTTTCGCATATTCTAGATCAAAAAGTATGTGGGATGTATAAGGAACCACAATTACAATCTCAATCAATGTTCTTATATTTTAATAGGTAGTAAAAGGTCATCTGAAGTGTTGCGCTTTAATAACAATACTTCTTATGTGCGTGGTAATAAACATGGAATATAAACTCATAATAATGCTAAAGATGATAATATTGGTTATAATTAGAATAATATTTTAGACGATAATAACTGTAATCATAATACTATTATAAAGGCGAAAGCTTGTAAGTATGGATGTATAGATGTATGTTACTCTTTCACGTAAAAACTACTGAACCGATTACAATGAAATTTAGCACACATATAGAGGGTAACTTGGATTAACACATAGGATAGATTTTATCCCGGAAATCCCACGGGAACGGGAACTATGCGGGTTTTCCTTTGAAAACGCGGGATAAGCCGCGGGTGGAACTCTAGTTAATAAATAATTGAACTAGAATAAATAGTTGCACTCGTGGAGTGCCGGCAGAAGTGAAAACTTGATTATTAACGTTGAGCATGTTTGATATCCATCCGTCTTACGCTTTTTCGATCAGGTCACGTGTCCTGACGTGAGTTTAAGATTTATACCCATTACAGAAAAAGTGCTCAACGCCGCTAAAGAAGTTTTCTCTTCAAAAATCAATAATAACCTTAACAACAATAGACAAGCAGGCGACTTGCTGCGGGTGCAGTGCGGGGCGCTCCTGCAGCCAGTTGCCGATGAGGTTCATCTGCACGCCGTACCACTGCTCGAACAGCTGCAGGATCCACAGTTCGTCTGTCACCTGCAACATGACACGGAGGGTTAAAGGCTCTACTTATGGAGTAGAAGAGAATTAGAAAATTGGAATTAGCCTGAAAGGCTAACTATCCAACTATCCAGCTATTGTTTATTCAAAAACAATAGCTGGATAGTTGGAAAATAAGCTTGACGAAAGGAAAGGCCAGGAAAAATCTGGATGTCTTATACAAAGTTGGTGGCGTAAGAAAGGATCAACTATTGGCTTAACTTATGGAGTAGAGTTAAAATTAGAATGGAATAAGCCTGGAATTTCAATAAACAATAAGCTTGATAGTTAGAAAATAAGCTTGACAAAAGGAAAAGTCGAATGATCTGGGTATCTTATACAAAGTTGGTGGCGTAATTATGGAGACCTGAAAATTTACAGATTTGTGTTACAGAAATGTGCAGATTTTTCAATAAAATACAGATTACGACAAGTACCGATAGATACTAACGAAAACAATTTTTCTAGTGAACACGCATTGAAAATATTTTTCTAAAACTAAAGGAAAAATATAAATAGCAAAATTTTTGAAAGACCTGGTCTCTCCTCTAGAAATAAATATTTTAGTCAACTCTTTTGCTTAATTACCTTCGATCTAATCTGATCCATGGAATTTCTCATAAAGTTAACGTATCCCTGGCCGATGTCCTTCCCCGATCCAGATACATTCGCGATGGTCAGAATAGACCCGATCAAACTGTAAACATAGTTTATAAGATTATTACGTATTTAGAATTATATTTGGAACACATTAAGACAATGAAAGCAGAAAAGAATGCTACTGCAACTAATTCTAACATAAACATTAAACATAACTTTACCTAAAGAATTAACGAAAAGAGTAATCATTCGACACCACGTAGAATATTTGTGCAATTTTTAAACATAAAAAATTATCCTAAATTTCCAGTCATATGGAAGGTTTGAGTACATCAACATCTTGATGATCTTGAAAATTATTTTATAGATCTTATGTACTTTTTCCGGTAAACCCACATATTATACACATGTAGGGGCTTGTTATGTGCGGGTGTAATAAAAGATGTAATAACTACGCAAAGGTTATATTTCGTTAACTACATATATATATTCGGTATGTAATTAATATTCGACCTAATGCGACCAACCCGCGTCCCGACAAGCCCTTAACTGTCCATGCATAGCGCACGAACTGTTTATATACGAGTTACCG